>JAMXBC010000143.1:0-41639 GCA_024138005.1 Lumnitzera racemosa | reverse complement strand
GATGTAGGAAGGCAAACCTATATTTACTTTAAAAAAAAATTTTTCAAAGACCCCCCCTTAATTATTCTATTTATGATAAGGATTTTTACCCCTTAAACCCAAAGGGAATTGACTATATTGCAACATTATTTGCTACAAAAAAATTTATGATTAAATTAAAAATGATCTTTGGATACGGGGGGCTAACCTGTTATTCAAAAAGGGGGGAAAGTTCAAAAAGGGGGGTTTTCATATTTTAAAAAAATTTATAAAATTTGGAAAGAACAATGAAATGATTGATCCCTATCAAGACATTTTTTCCCTATTGCTAATTTGCATACTGGGGTTGATTTTTTCCCAATGATAAGGATTTTTGTGTGAGGACCCATATTTTGATTCGATTTTACCGATTTTGAAGAGAACACTAAATGGCTATCATCCAAAACAAATTTTTTTTTAAAAGAAGAGGAGATTATGTATCTTGACCTGGCCCAAAAAGAAAATTGTTTGTCACAAGGTGTTTAGGGGGATTGTTTGAAATTTAGCAGTCCCCAAATTTTGGGGGGACTACCTTAAGATTTTTTAGCTAAGGATGATAAGGATGAAAAATTGTGTTAAAAATGGGGTTTTTTTGGGGGCAGAAAGCAAAGTTGCCCCAAGTAAGAAAGGGGGGAAATATTTACCTTGCGATTTAAAAAAAAACTAGGGTCCAAGCTAAGCATGGACTTTATGTTAGGTTTGCGGGGGGGGTCCCAAGTGAAGGACTCCATCGGGGGGTTTTAGGGACCTTTCGTAAAAGGCCCACTTTGTGTCTTTTTTTAAAGATTAACGTGTTTTGGGTATAGCTTTTCTTTTTTTGTAGGGGGTCATCAAATTTTAGGGAGTACCGGGGGGGATTGTTTCGAAAAGAGAACCAAAGTTCAAAAGCCACTTTTGGAGGCGTTATGGAGATAAATGGGCCAATTTTTAAAGCACGTTTCCAAAAAACAAAAGGGCTTTACTAAGTTTTGCTTTTTGGAAAAAATAAAAATTTACTCCGAGTTATTTTTTCATGGAAAAATGGCAAATTTAGGATCTTTCCCCCCTTTAATTGAGTTTTTTAAAAAGGGGGACCACTCTATGTCAAAAAAATATTAATATTGAGGTCACCTTTTGGGGTTCCCCAATTTCCATTAGCCAAAAACCCTTCCAAGTTTTGATGATGTTAAAGCTTAGAAGCTTGAGGCCATAAAAGGGAAGTAAGGGGGTTTTTTTGAACATTTAACCCCAAGTTTAAACCAAGCTTAAGGGGAAGGTCGAGGAGGGGAAAAAAAGGGAATTTCAACAAAATGTTTGGGATTTGGATCTCCTCGAAAGGGGAAAATTTTTCAAATCAAGGGGAAGAGAAAATTGTATCCTCAGGTCGTCAGACTTTTAAGGCGCTTGAAAAAATCAATCCTAATCCCTTATAAGAAAAAACTACTTGAACAATACAAATTTCTCTAAACTCCTTTAACATTTTTTACCTCCCCCCGTATACTTGAAAATTTAGCAAATGAAGGGGCCCCCTTTGATTAATCCCCAAAACTCAAATAGCTTATAAAAAATAATAGGGGGTAACCCCAAAAAAAACAAATGATCCCCCCGCTTAAGAATAATCAAAGGTTCGTCGGCTGTCAGAGGGGGTTAAAACCCAAAAAAAGGGGGGTAATCTTTCCCAAACCAAATTGGATTTCTCTAAACCCCTTTCCCCTCCAAAAAATCCCAGGGGGTCACCCCCTTTTTGAGCAAAACCCCCCCACAATAGTTTGTCCAAGGAAAAAACCAAAACCCACATACCACCAACTAATACTGGTCAAAGCCAAGCTGACCGATTTCCCCCAAATAATCGAAGCCCCAAACCCCCAAAGGGGGACCCCCTAAAACAACCCTTCAAAAATTTAAAAAGTCTGAATTTTTTGAACACCCAAACCCAAAAATAACCAAAACTGCTTTTGGGATGCTTTGTTAGGGAAACCACGTAAAATTTTTAAAAAAAAAAATGGACATTGGGAAAAAAGCCCCTTTTTTTTGTGCCCTCCATATATCTTTTCAACCCCCTATTCTTCTTTTTTTTTAATTTAAAAAATATCCTTAAAAATTTTTCCTTTTCCCTTTTTCCAAAAGGGGAAAATTTTGTAATTTTTTATTAACTTGGACCTTTTTCCCAATTGGGTAAAAAATATTGTGAATTTTTAAAGGGCAATTTTAAAAACCATTGATATTCAAAAAATTTTCCTTCTTGATCAATTGTATCTTTGCTTACTCTTAAAAAACTTTTTTTTGCTCATTGAGCAAAAGACTATGGCGAGTGCCCCCCAGTTTTTTTGACATTTTTTTATCAAAATACAACCTAGCTTTTTTGAGGTATTGATACGTCTTTTTTTCGTTAGTGAATGAGGACCCCTACTCAACCTTCAACTTCTTTTACTTTCAGCTTTTTGGGGGCCCCTTTTTTAACCCCCTTTTCCCCTTTTTTGTACGCCCCCGGATTTTGGGTTTTCTCCACATTCATCCCCCTTTATACAAAAACTTCTACACACGATTCCTACAATACCCAGATAATAAACACTATTATAACTATTCCCACCCCACTAAAATGGGTTTACAACAGGAACAAAAAAAAAAAATCATTATTTTAATGACCAAAAAAAAAGGTGCAACAACACAATCCCATGTTGTGTGAAAAAAAACGACTACGCTATAAAAACAATGAGTAAAAAAAAGGTTTCCCAAAAACGAACAAACTTTGAAGAAAATTAACTTCCATGTTCCCCAAAATCAAACCCCCTAAATAAAGGGGGCCCAAAGGTTCAAAGGGTTTTTAATAAGCACTCCATAAGCTCGTCAAAACCAAAGGTATTCAAAGTTCAAAGGGGAATTGTCAAATAGAAGTAAAAATTTGATTTTTAAAATGTAAATGAGAGGGGTTTATCCTAATGCCCAAATGCAAATAGGATGGAGCTTAAAAATTTAAATTAAAACAACTTAAAAAAAACTAAATCAACACTCAGGTTTCAAATGGAGGTTAGATGCATCACTAACTTACTCAAATGTAGGTTCATGATCTCAAAAAGAAGATTGATAAGAACACTAAAAGATTAAAGAGTAAGCACCCTCAAAAATAAAAACACTACTTAATAAGTTTTAATAAGAGAAAAGCTCTTAAGAAATTTCATTTAATTTTGGAAAAAAAAGCAAATCTGTTGTCTACTATTTTAAAAAAATTTCATTTATAAAATATTCTAAAAAACCTTGGGGAAAAATTTAAAAAAGGGAAAAAGGGGTTTTAAAACCCTTAAAGTTTGGGGGCCCTTTTGGTTAAAAATAAAGAAAGTATCTACAAGTTTTTCAAAACTTAGTTTAATAGGGAGGTTGGGGAAGTCATAAAAGGGCGTTTTGGGAAAATAAGTATGATTGAATTAGGGGGAGGTAAATTTAGTTGGTTCTTTTTTTGGGTTTCCCTACTACTTTGCCAAGTTGTTTTTGAGGTGGGCCCTACAGTTGTTGAACCCAGGGGTTGGGTGGGGTGATTCATCGTGCTATGCAAAATTGGTTTAGGGGTTTTGGTCCTCGATTTTTGTTTGTAGTTTCTCAAAAAACAAAACAGAGTATTATCGAGCTGACTTTTCCTTCCTTTTCTGCATTCTAGTATAAAAAACCTTGATGGAAATTTTTTAAACTCGACCAAGAAAAATTTGGGCCCCCGGGGGTTTGATCAATTTTGCCTAAAATTTTTAAAAGTTCCTAAAATTTAATAAAGGGTTTGGGGCCCAATTTAATAGGTAGGCCCTTTGGGCCCCTGAAGACTGTGGGGGTTGTTTTCCCATCATACTATGAGCTTCCCAAACCCCCAAAATCATAGTAAAAACAGCTGGTATGTTTTCCTTCTCCTTAAACAAATACCCATCTTTTTTAAAAGCCTAAAAAAGAAAATTTCCCTTTTGTATACTTAAAAATGGGCAAAAAAGAGGCCGCGAGCTATACATAGCAATAAGAAAAACCCAAAATTTTATCATAAGGTATCAACGAAGTTTGCTGGGGTGATAAGGCATCCGTAATATGTTGGCCCCTGCCCCCTTTTTGATGAATCACCTAGGAAAAACCCCCCTTTCCCTAAAATTTTCCCAAATAATTTTTACCTCTTCGAAAGTTTGTTTTGGGGCTTTTAAGAGGGTTTTAAAAATTTTTGGGTTTTTTTAAAAAATTCAAACCTTTTCCAAATTTAAAAAATTTTAAAGTTGCTAGACAGTAAGAGCCCAGAAAAAAAAGAGTTAGCTCTTTTTTTTCTCACAAAATTTTGTTTGGGGCCCGGGCCCCCAAGCTTCTTACTTTGGGGGGAAAAAATAGTCATCATTTTTTCTTTTTGACCAGCACCAATTCAAAAGCCTAAAGCATCCCCTTTCCCTTTTAAAAATTTGGGTTTTCAAAATTAGGTAAGGCCCGATAGGGGTAAAGGTAAGCTTTTTTTTATCTCCCTAAAGTCTATTTTCCCTTTGGGGTGATTCCATGGGTTCATTACTTTTTTTTATAAATTTTGCCCAAGGGGGGTGAAAATATAAAGTTTTAATGAATCACATTTTGAAAAAAGAAAAGTTTGAAAACTTTTTAAAAAAAAGATTTTTTTTGGTTTTGGGCCCCCCCCAAGTTTGCTTTGATTTTTTTTTTATTACCGGATTCTGTCCCAGATTTTAAAAATCCCCCCAAAAAAAAACTACTTCATTTTTATAGAACGTGCACTTCTTCAAGTCCCCCTACAACTTTTTGTACATGGAATGTTAAAAATGTTAAAAAGGGGGTGGTGAACTTTGGGTTTTTCCCCAAACTGGCTCTTTTTCAAATTTTGTTGTTAAAAATTATGCAAAACCCATATCTTCCAATTAAAGACTTTTTTACTGGTTTTATAAGCCTTATAAATGTCCCCTTTGGTATTGGAAAATCAAAATGGCTTTTAAAAAACCATTTATAGGGGACCATGCTTCTTTTTAAAAAACAATTTCCCCCTTTGTCACCAGGCCTCATGCAAATTTAGTGACAGCCACTTCAAAAGTCAATCTTCAAAAATATCTTGGTTTTTTTTGTTTTTAACCCAAAAATGCATTGAGCCTTTTTATTAGATATTTGTACAAACAGTAATAGGGTTGATAGTTTTTTTTAAAATGATATACATGCCCCAAAAAAACCACCCTTTTTTTTTGGGAAAAAAAGTGAGCTGGGTTTAGCATGGGGGCTTATGGTCCCTTCACTTTAACCTTGTTCCCCCAAAATTTATCCCTTTTTTTTTAAAATTGGGGTTTTTTGCTTTAGATTCATTCTAAAAAGGGGGTTTTGGTTTTTAAAAGGGCTACCCCTTTTCCCCCTATAAAAAAAAATTACAATGCTTTATGTTTTTTTTAAAAGGGTAGCCCTAAAAACCCCCCTTAAAATTTTCAATTATTTTTTAAAAAAGGACTAAAATTTTTTTGGAAATTTAGGGTCAATGGGCTAAAAAAAAAAAAATCCTAAAAGATTTATCAATCGCGAAAAAAATTTTCTTTTTACCCAAAGGGGGATCTAAATGCTAAACCCCTTAAATTAAAAAGGGGGATAAAAACCCCTTTTAAAATAAAAAAACTTTGGGGACAGGGGGTGAAAAAAATTTCTTTTTTTAATCCCCCAAAAAAAACCCTTTTAATTAAAAATAAAACCCCCATATTTTGCCAAATCATTGAAAAGGGTTTAAAAAAGATGACTTTCAATCATGCATATATGTTTTGAACTTCAAGTAGTCCTTTAAAAAAATAAGATAATGAATCCTAGTTTACATTTATTTTTAAGTATTTGAATAAAAATTGTTTTACATAGGGGTTTGGAGTTTTGTTAAAGATTGGGTTTTTAAAAGTAGTGAAATTTAAAAACTCTAATTATTTAAAAATTTTTGCAATATTTTCACAAATTTTAAATTTTTTCAAATTTTGTATTTAAGCTAAAAACCCCCAAAATAAGACCTCTAATATGTTTACTAAAAATTTTACACTTTTCCCAAATTTTTCCTTTTAATTTTTTTCCCTTTAAATTTTTTTAAATTTTTTCTACATTATGTGCACAAAATTACATTTGTTAAAGGGGGAAAAGGGGGCCAAAGGGGCAAAACATATTGACTAAGATAAAAGGGGTTTTACCCCCCCCCCCCAAAAAAACACTAAGAGATAAAAAATTTTTTCCCTTTAAAACTTAATAAAGGCTTTTCTTTCCTTTTCTTTTTTTTTTTCTTCTTTTTTTCTTTAAATTGCCCCCCAAAATTTTTTTCCCCTTTTAGCCCCTTTCCCAAAATTTTTTTTTCCATTATGAAAACAAAAAAAAGAAAAAAAAAAAAAAACCCCCCCCAATTTTGGGAAGCTTCTTTTCCCCCCTTTAATTTCAAAAATTCTCTTTTTGTCCCCCAAATTCCAACACAAAAAAGGGGATGTACTTAAGTTACTTTAGGGTTTTCTTTATATTGTTTTTGTTGGGGGAATTAGGTAGTTTTGGGTGAGTAAAAAAGTGTTAAGTTGTTTTTGAAGAAGAGGGCAAAAAAGGGGCCCCTTTTAAATGTGGGAAATTTTTTGGAATTATAAAGAAAAAAAAAAGGGAAAAACCCCTGAACATGTGTTTTTAAATATGTGTACATAAGGGAATCCAAAAAAAGTAAAAGGGGTTTAAACAACCTTTTTAATGGGTTTTTTCCTTTACAAAAAAACCCCCAAATTAAGATAAAAATCTAACCAAAATTTTTCTTAATACATAATTACACACTTAAAAAAAAAAAAAAAATGGAAATTTTGGAAGCTTTTTTTAAAGGGGAAAAATTAAGTATACGAAATTTTTTACAAAAATAAGATCTAACCGTATAGGTAAAGGGGGATGTATTAAAAAATAAATACGGTATAAGTCTAAAAAAATATGTTTAAAATATAAATATATTTATATTATATAAGGTATATTTTTCATAAGGGGAGAAGTGAAATGTACATTTTAAAAAATGTAAAACATGAATAAGCATAAGGTGAGGTTAAAAAAATTAAATGATGAAGTAAGTGATGATTTTTAAAAAAATTAATGAATAAGCCTTTACATAAGAAGTGGGTGAAAAGCCATTTTTAAAAAGCAAAAAAAAGATGTTTTAAAAAAAGGGGGTAAGCAAAATTTTAATAAGAAAAGAAGAAAAAGTGTATAAGAATTAGGTTTCTCAATTAGTAAACTCTTAAAAAACCCCTTTTTAAAATTTTGGGGGGTTTTTCTTTAAAATTAAAAAACATGAATTTTTAAATTTTGGGGGAAATAAAAAACCTCTAAATATAAGAAAATTTTTTTGGGGTTAAAAAAAAAACATTAAGGGATAAACAAAAGATATTTTTATGAGTAATAAGAGTACTTAAGTTTTTTGGTTAAACAAAATTCCCCCTGTCCCCCCGTTTGAAAAATGAAAAACAAAAATTTTAAAAATTTTTAAATTTTGGAAAAAAAAAAAAAAGTTTTTAAAAAAAATTTAAAATTTAAAAGGGGGAACCGGTTTTAAAAATTGTTTGGGTTTTTAAAATTTTAAAATTTTTTAACTAGAATTATTAGGGTAATTTAGTTACTTACTAGGTTTTTATAACTTTTAAAAAATTTTTGGTGATCCCCCGGTGGCGGGACCCCTTTTCCCTTTTTTTTCCTTGATTAGGGCGGGGGCGAAAAATAAGTGGTATTTTCCCCCTTAAAATTTTTGCTTGTTTGTGATTGTAGTTTTTTTGGGCAAATTTTTATTAAATTTAAAATTTTTTATTTTGTGGGGTTTGGGAGCGTTGTGTATGTTTTTTTGTGTTGACATATGATTTTATTTTAAGTTTCAGAGGGGAAAAATTTTTTTTTGCATTTAAAAATAGAAAAAAAAATTTTTTATATTGTTGGTCACAGCATAATTTGAACTTAAAAGGGTTTTTGGCTTATAAAAAAAAATTTGGGGGGGTGCATTGCATAGCCCAGCCGTCATCACATGGAGGTAACGAGAGGCCATTAGGGGTTATTATTATTCATTTTATTGGTTTTATACAGTATACTCGTACCCCACCCCCCCCCCCCTGGACCTTTCCTGCCGCGGGAAACATAGGCATTTAGAGGCACAACCGCCTGGCTATAGGTGAGTCTAGAGGCCTCCATTTAGGGGGGAGTGGGGGACTGTAGGGGCCCACTCACAGTTATACTAGAACTTGGTTTTATGAAAATAAAAGACTTATTTGATTTGATGCAAGTGTGGAGTTTTCGTAGTATGGAAAGTTCTGTATAATACCTAGATCTAATTGGTGCCGTATATACTCCAACTTGCTTTGAAAGGGGGGGGGCCCATTATTTAAAAAAAATAAAAAAAAAAAAAAAATTTTTTTTTTCCAAACAAGTTTTACATATTTGAACTAGTTAATTATACGTATTGTTTGGCATTCTGTTTGATCATTCATTTTATATGCGGGAATATATGTTACTTATAACTTGCTTATAGTGTGGATTAAAGGGTTTTTCTTATAAGCTAGGCTTACACTCCTTTTAGACTTTTGCTGCGGAATACCTGTTCGTAGAAGTTGGCCAAGGGATACCCACAGGTTAGCTTGGGTACTTTGGCAGGAGCAAGCTATCCTGTGTATTGAGAGAACAGTTAATGTAAATTTCTTTATTCATGTACTTTTTTTTTTTTTGACTAGTACTGGGAGACTTAGATGTACTCATTACTTATAATGTAAGCTTCTATAGTCAATTTTATAATAAATATGTAATGTAATGGTATCATGCTGAATCTATTATGCTCTTAGAAAACTAGTGATTGTAATGGCTTGTATATTAACTTTGTGAAGAGTTCATGATTGGACGGGTAACATCAAGGGTTCTTTTGTATAGTATACTGGACTACCACGATTAGGCCATCCTCAGTTCGTGACAAGTCCCTTCAACAACTCTTTGGGAAACAGGTTGGAAAACTTCATCAATTATCTTTAGATCTCATCAAGTAGATCTTTAAGATCTCTGAACTCTAACAATCTTCTCGACCAACGAGAGATAGCTCTTGGCCTTCTTAGATATTTAGAGCTCGTGTTGCTCATCACTAAAGCTTTCTTCTTACTGCTTAACTTGCTGGTTAGAGGTCTCTTTCAACCTAGGCAATGTCATATGTTATTGCACAATCTTTTCCCATCCTGATAAGGCATGGTGTTCTTATATCCATCATGAGTAATACATCGGTTAAATAACCCAGGTCTTCTAAGCAACAAATGTGAAGACTCCCATGAGGACAATGTTACATACCACTTCATCCCTATATAATTCCTAATGCAAAAACGTATGGTTACTTGTTCTGTGATGTGCAAAATACCATTATCATTGTGTAGTGTAGCTGTAAGGTCAAAGTTGCTTGAGTTTGGTAATCCCTACCCTCTGCATGAAGGATCGTCAACAACATTAGTACAACTTCCTATTCAATGGTTGTGCGTAATTTCCTTAATGTTTACTTTATATGGAATAATTATCTCTCTAGTTTCCTTGAAGCTTAACAAGGAGCTCAACACTCATCTTAGTACAAGATACAAAGTCTCCTCTTCCTCTTTAGTTTCAACTTCTTCCAAAATTGTCTCCTCATTTGGTCTACTATCAGTAGTGTTATCCACTATATTCCTGAAGCACCATAGCCATTTGGTTTCAAACACTTAATTAGCCATGTGTCTAAAATCTAGCATTAAAGCATTTCACCCACTTGTCTTGCATCCAGAGGTCTATCCTTTCTCATATGTCCTCACGGTCGGCCTTTCCTTAAGTCAAACTTTATTGGGCTTATCGGCTTTGCTTACCAACTTTGCTCTACTAGCTTGTCAAACTATCATCAGTTGGTCATATATTTCCTCAGCTCAACTGAGCAGGTCAATACGGAATAGGAAGATGGAAAAAGTCGGTCTAATTGGCTCGAGTATTTCTCTTTACTTTTCAATCTCTATGCTACTTTAATGGCTCTTCTAATGTGTAGAACCTCTGTACCTCCAAGTATTACAAATTTATATTTAAGTTCAAAGATGAACCTCAAACACTTTGGAAGCCTTTGGTTCTTCCACGTCTGCTCAAATCTCACACCCATTAGGGAATCTATCACTTAATCATCACATATCGACGTCCTTAGTGAAGTTTAATGCAAATACCCTGCATCCTATAACTAGGTCTTAGTACAAAAAACGTCCTTAATCAATCTCGTCATCTTCCATGTTATTAACCCATCTTTGTCTTTTCTAGATTCTTCCACTACATAGTAGTATATCTAAAGAAATTTAAGTATAGCAGGTTACACTTTAATGGCATTAGTATACATAACAGTCAAAACTTCTCAAACTTCTCTTCCACTCTAGATTTCATCTACGTCTTCCACTTCAATAAAGTGTAGGATCTAGACCTTCACATTATGAAGTCCCTCAAGGGATCAAGTCCTCATTCTTATGCTTTATAATATTTAACCCATCTTCCTCTCTCAATCATCCTCTAGATCAAATTTGCTCAATATTTTTCTCAATCTCTTTTAATTGCAACCTTCATCTAGTAACTAGTCCACAACTCCTTTAGCTCGATGGGTTTAACTAGGCAATTAGCTACATACCTTAGCCATAATGGCTCTTAGAACTTTCTCAGGTAGTTATGATGGAACTACCACCCAGCAGTTGCTATTGGTTAACTTGCATTAGTAACAAACTCCCACATTATTTAATGCGTTGTAAGCTTATTATCAACAGGACCTAGACGTGTTATTATGATTCTGACCTCAATTAAGATGAGCCCACTACTCTTTATAGGGATTAGGACAATTACTCGTCTAAGCAGAGATTCACCATATTTTTTATGGGGGGTTTTATCAAGCTGTCGGAGGATAGTTAAGCTTAAAGAATTATCCTTTCTCCAATTTGACCTACTGAATTGTTCGCTCTCCATCTCATTAAAGAGACCTAAGGTGACTAACGGTTGCAAACCAAACCCTTATTAATACATCAATCATAAGGTCAAGTACCAAACCACCTATTGCCGACCTATGCATTCTAAAGCTAAGCTAACCCTATCTGGTAGATAATCCAAATGAAGCTAACCAAATACTAGGCTACCTCTTGAACAATCTATTCATTCTAAATCATTTGTGCTACCAAGCTTCTAACCTCAACTATTTGCTTAAGCTTGCCTCTCCTTGCAATTAGCATCATTAAGGACCATAGGATGGACAGTTGACATGGGCGAGGGGGGGGGCTAACCATCTCTTTAATCCGTATTATATTTTTGTGGCAAATATTTCTTTTGTTGGTTTACAATTTCTCCCTTGTAATCTATTTCTTTTCCTTTTCGAGTATGAATCCTGTTTGTAATTTGCATATACTAGAATTTAAGCTAATTACGACATATAAATTTGTTTTTTTTTTTAAATCCCTTTGTTAAGATGTAATGTCACAATGGTTAAATACAATCAAATTTACAGGACATATTTTCTTTTGTGAGCTAAAGTGCTTATACTTACTTATGTTTTCTCTTATTAAACCCATTTTGAGCTTCGATTAGTGCGAGTGCCCTTCAGCCATACAAATTTTATAATATCAAGTGCAACTAAAGCTTGTTATAAGGCTTTAGTGCATCTATCTAGCATCGGTAGACAGGAACCCTTACTTAACCTTTGACTACCATTTATCATTTAAACCACCCTTAGGTTACATATAATATCGGATTCGTGGGTCATCTATGGATCCGTATCATCTTAGTATTTGAGTTTAGTAACATTAAAGCAAGTGTTATTACTTTGTGATAGACTAACTCTTGTAATGTGTTTCTAAGAGGCATATTTGTGTTGTTGTGCTTCGTTTTAAAGTTAACACGAAACCCTCGTGCTTTATTTTCCCCCCTTATTCTCATATAAAAAAAAAACACGTATTGGTGCCACCTAGTTTTATTTGAGTTGTAATAGCTATTGGTGTATTTAGTGTTGTTTCATTGCTTTTGCTCATAAGAAGAATTTTAATGTTGTGTTTTAGTTGTCAATATATTTTATTAGACAATAATGTCTGATCTAGTGTTCAAAGGAACCATAAGTAATCGAGGAGTGGAGCTTGTAATGCTAGGGTCAATAGGAAAGTTTTATAACCAGTTTGTAGGTGATTAATTGGATAGACTTACTAGCTAGTAGCTAGTCTAGTGACTACAATTAAACGAGATTAGACAAACAAACTAGAAATGGTCCCTATAGACGACAAGCCAAAGAACCACCTAAGAGAGACAAGGACTACTATGCTCAAGTAAATCGCACTAGTTCGACTACACCAAGTAGAGGAGTAGGTAGAGTTGCTAGATACAGACTAGTGTTAGAGGAGATTGAAGAGGAAAATGAGGACAGTGATTGTGAAGTAAAGGAGAATTATGACAGGGAGAGGATGTCTAAGCTCCTAGAGTAGAAGCTTTAAGGATGCATATCTCAATTTTTCTAGAAGTGTAATGCTGAGGACTACATTGTCTATGTAGTCCGCTGCTATACTAAGTCTAGAAAAAATTAGAGGATATGCATCCTTAAAAGTTCTATCTAGGAGCTTAGACATCCTCTCCTTGGGTCATAATTCTCCTTTACTTCATCATTCATTTCCTCATTTTCCTCTGTCAATCTCTTCTCTAACACTAGTATGTATCTAGCATCTTCCTACTCTCTAGCTTGGTGTGTAGTCGAACTTCGTGCATTTCTGGAGCATAGTAGTCATTGTCTCTCTTAGGTCGGTTTTTGGCTTGTCTTCTATAGGGACCATTTTAGTTTGATGTCTATCTTCGTTTATTGTAGTCACTTAGACTAGTCTGGCTAGTAAAGTCCTATCAATTAATCACCTACAAAATGTTATGAAACTTCCTATTGACCCTAGCCATTACAAGCACCACTCTCTCGATTACTAAGGTTCCTTGAACACTAGTCTCAGACATTGTTGTCCTATTACATATATTGACAACTAAAAACACAACTTTAAACTTTTCTTATGAGCACAAGCAATGAAACATCACTTAAATACACCAATAGCTATTACAACCTCATATTAAAAACTAGTTGAGCACTAATAACGGTTGTTTTTTTTTTTTTAATGGAATAAGGGAAAATTAAACACTTAGTTTCTTTAACTTTAAACAAGCACAACAACAAACAAATAGGACTCTTAGAAACACATTTACAAGAGTAGTCTATCACAAGTTAATAACACTTGCTTTAATGTAGCTAAACTCAAATACTAAATGATACGGATCCATAAGATGAACACTACGGATATCCGATATTTATTTGAACTAAGGGGGTGGGTTTTCAAATGATAAATGGTAGTCTAAGGTTAAGTAAAGGGGCTTCCTGTTCTTCCGATGCTTAGAATATGGATGCACTAGAGCCTTATACAAGCTTTAGTTGCACTTGATATTATAAATTTGTATGGGCTGAAGGGCACTCGCAATAATCGAAGCTCAAAATGATTAGATAGAGGAAAACAAAAGTAGTATAAGGCACTTAGCTCACATAAAGAAATATGTCAGAAAATTGATTGTATTTTAACCATTGTGACGATTACATCTTACAAGTATTTATTGGTCTAATTAGGCTAAATTCTCGGTATATGCAAATTACAAAAGGATTCTTACTCGAAAAGGAAGAGAAATAGATTACAAAGGCTAGAATTGTAAACAGACAAAAGAATATTTGGCACTAACAAAGTATAATACTGGGATTGTTAAAAGATGGGGTTGCATGTCAACTGTCCAGTTCTGGTTTAATGATGCTAAATTGCTAAGGAGAGCAAGCTTTAAGCAAATTAGGTTGAGGTTAGAAGCTTGGTAGCACAAATGTTTTAGAATGAGGATTAGATTAGTTCAAGAGGAAGCCTCGTATTTGGTTAGTTCATTTGGTTATCTCAAGGATTAGGGTTAGATGGCTTTAGTAATGCATTAGGTCGGCATAGGTGGTTTGGTACTTGACCTTAGATTGATGTATTATGAAGGGTTTGGTTTGGCAATCCGGTTAGTCACCTTAAGAGTCTTCCTTTTAATGAGATGGAAGAGCGAAACACTTCAGTAGGTCAAATTGGAGAAAGGAGATTCTTTTAGAGATTCACTATCTCAGGACAGCTTGTAAACATATGGGTGAATCTTCGGGCTTAGGAGCGAGTCATTTGGTCCGTAATCCCTATAAAGAGTAGTGGTGCTCATTCTTAATTGAGGTCAGAATATAATAACACTTCTAGGTCTGTTGATTAAGCTTGACACACTCATTAATATTGTTGGGAGTTTGGTTACTTGATGCAGTTAACAATAGCAATGCTGGGTGTAGTCCATCATAAACCTACTGAGAATGTTTCTTAAGAGCCATTATGGCTGAGGTAGTTGCTTAGCTATTGCCTAGTTAAACCCCATCGAAGCAAGGAGTTGTGGGGAACTAAGTTATGATGAGGTTGCAATTAAAAGAGATTGAGAGAAATATTGAGCATATAGATCTAGAGGATGATTGAGAGGAGGAAGAAGGGGTTAAATTTATAAAAGCATAAGAATGAGACGTTGTAATCTCCTTGAGGACTTCATAATGTGAAGGTCTAGATCCTACACTTAATTGGAAGTGGAGACGTAGATGAATATCTAGAGTGGGAGAGAAAGTTGCGGGAAGTGTATGGTGTTATGGGTATACTAATGCCTTAAAGTGTAACCTGTATATTTAAATTTCTTAGATATACCTATATGTAGTGGAAGCATCTTGAAAGAGACAAAAGATGGGGTTGTTAATAAATGGGAAGATGCCGAGATTGTTTAAGGGGGCCGTTATATGTACTAGACCTATTTATAGGATGCATTTGAAAAGTTTGCAGAAAGCAATTCACTAAGGAAGTCGATATGTTGATGGATTATGTGATAGAATCTATGTGTTGATGATTTGAGCAGACGTGGAAGAACCAAAGGCTTTCAAGTGTTGAGGTTCATCTTTGAACTTAAATATGAAATTTGTAATACTGTGGTGGTACGAGTTTCTAACATTAGAAGAGGCTCATTTTTATTTTTTTTAAAAGAAGTAGATAGAGAGTTGAAATGTTAAAGGAGAATGTCTAAGCCAAGTTAGACCGACTTTTCCTAATCTCCTATTCCGTATTGATGTCATGTTGAGCTGGGAAATATTATGACCAACTTGAAGATAGTTGAGCAAGCTAGTAGAGCTAAGTGGTAAGCAAAGCGAGTAAGCATAAAGTTGACATAAGGAAAGGCCGACCTTGAGGACATATGAGCAGGATAGACCTCTGGATGGAAGACAAGTGAGGTGAAATGATTTAAAATGCTTAGATTTTTAGACACATGGCTATTAAGTGTTTGAACCAATGTGCTATGGTGCGTTCAAGGAGATATAGTGGATAAACACTAATGATAGTGAAGCTAAGTGAGGAGATGAATTTGGAAGAGTTGAAACTAAAGAGGAAGAGGAGGATGGTATCTTGTAACTAGATGAGTGTTGAGCTCCTTGTTAAGCTCTAAGAAGACTAGAGAGATATATTTATCATATAAAGTATCCATTAATGGTAATACGCACAACCATTGTAGATAGGGGAAAGTTTACTAATGTTGTGTACGATCCTCATGCAGAGGGTAGTAGGATTACCAAACTCAAAAGAAACTTTGACCTTACAAAGCTACATCTAGCACAATGATAATGGTATTTTGCACATCACAGAACACTAAAAGTATCCATACGTTTTTGCATTAGGTATGTAATATAGGATGATGTGGTATGTAACAAGTCCTCATGGGAGCTTACATTTGTTGCTTGAAGAACTGGGTTATTTACCGATGGTATTACTCATGATGGATATAGAACACCTATGCCTTTATCAAGGATGGGAAGAAGATTGTGCAATACCTATGGACATTGCCTAGGTGAAAGAGACCTTAAACCAGCTAAGTTAGCTAGTAAGAAGAAAGCTTTAGTGATGGAGCCAACACGGAGCTCTAAATATCTAAGAAGGCCCAATGAGCCTATCTCTCGTTGGTCAGAAGATTGTTGAGTTAGAGATTCTTAAAGGATCTACTTGATGAGGATTAAGATTAATTTGTTGGAGTTTTCAACTGTTTCCCAAAGAGTTGTTGAAAGGGACTTGTCACGACTGAGGATGGCCCTAATCGTGGTAGAGCCGGTTTATATATACAAAGAACCTTGATTGGTTACCCTTTCCAATCACGAACTCTTTCACATAATATACAAGCCTTTCAATCACTAGTTTTCTAAGAAGCATATAAGATTCCACATGTATACCATTAATTAACTATTTATATAAAATTTTGAACTATAAAGCTTACATTATATAGTAAGTGAGTAACATCTTAGTCTACAATACTAGTAAAAAAAAAAGTACATGAATAAAGATTTACATTAACTGTTCTCTCAATACAAGGATAGCTTGCTCCTGCCTAACGTTACCAAGCTAACCTGTGGTATCCCTTGGCCAACTTCTAACGAACAGGTTTCCTGCAGCAAAAGTCTAAGGGAGTGTAAGCTAAGCTTAGTAAGAAAAACCCTAACCACACTATAAGCAAGTGTTAAAGTACATTTAGATCACGCATATAATGATTGATCAAACAGAATGCCAAACAATACGTATATTAAACTAGTTCATATATTGTAACTTGGGATTTATTGCCTTTCAACGTCAAGGTTGGTGTAATACGGCACCAATAGATTAGGTATTATACTAGAACTTTCCTTACTACGACACTCCACACTTTGCATTAAATCAAATAAGTCTTTTATTTTCAATAAACTCAAAGTTTAGTTAACTGTGAGTGGCCCCTACAGTCCCCTCACCCCTAAATGAGGCCTTAGACTCAACCTATAGCACAGGCGGTTGGTGACTCTAATGCCTAGTGTGCCCGCGGGGCTTAGGGTGAATGGATCCTTTTTTGTGTACTGTATTACTGTTATAAAACAATAAAGAATAATAATAACCCCTGAATGGCTCTCTTTACCTCCATGTGATGTGACGGCTGGAATTGTAATCCTATGCAATGCATGTTCCAAGTTCTTTTTATAAGCCGAGTATACTTATGTTCAAATTATGCTGTGACATACAATAGTATACCACAATCATTTTATATACTATTATGCCCTAACAAACAAAGCATTCCTGTACTTAAAATTAATTTCATATGTCAACACACAAGATATACACAAGCGTTTCTCCAAAACCCCACACCATTAGTCAATTAATAATATTATTACGTCCACGATCTCCAATCACAAAAAGCATAGAATTATAGGAGTAAATAAAATATCACTTAGCCATAGGCGACTCGCCCTGATCAATAGTATGATCGGAAGGTCCTCGATCACCTCAGGATCTCCTGATCATTATGTTATAATAACGCTAGTATAGTAACTAAAATTAGCTAATAATTCTAGTTACTAATTATAATTAAATTACCATTCAAACTGTTATCGGTTAGGACCTTATTCTTAATCATTGTAACTGTTCGTTTTATTTCCAATATTTATGAATTTATAGTGGTTTTTTCATCGTTTTCTAAGTATGTTCATACGGTAATGTTAACCGGAAACACTTAAGTTACTCTTATTACTCATATTTATATCTTTTGTGTATACTAATGAGTTAGGTTAACCCTAAAATTCGTATATTTAGAGGTTTTTACTTTGCCATTACTAATTCTTGTCTTAATTAAGTATCATCCAAGTTAGAAAGTTATTAGAGTTTACTAATTGAGGTAACTAATTCTTTTACATCTTCTTCTTTTCTTAGTTATAATTTATGCTTATGTCTCATGTACATATCATTGTTATTTCATGGGTTATGTCATCACTGATATGTCATGGCTTATGTCATTATGTGTTACCTCTCACTTACTTATCATTTAATTACATAAGCCTCACCTTATGTTATGTCTGTGTACATTCTTTATGTACTTTCACTTTCCCCTTATTTACATATACCTTATATTATATATATATATTATACTTATACATAATACTTAGACTTATACAGTATTTATACATGTATACAACTCATTACCTATACGGTTAGATACGTATTTTTGTACAAAATTTCGTTATTAATCTTTCCTAAGAAAAGCTTCCTAATTCCATTCTTTTGTGTTTTCCAAGTGTGGTCTAATTAGTGTAGTATAGATATATATGGTTAGATTTTATCTTAATTTAGGTTATGTACATGGTAAATACCTATGTGTAAAAGATGTTATACTTCTACTCTTTCAGGCTTCCCTTATGTACACATACTTATGAGACATGTTCATGTTTCCTTTCTTCTTCTTATAATTTCTAAAATTCCTACACTTAAAGATGGGCACTTTGTGCCCTCGTCTTCAAGATCATACTTAACACATGCCTACTTCATTAATCTACTAATACCTAACTAAATGACTACAACTATAAAGCAACATAAAGTAACTTAAGTTCATACCTTTGTTTGTGTTGAATTATGGAGACAAAAAGAGAAGTGTTGAACGTGAAAGGGAGTAGGAAGCTTACGGCAATGGGAGGAGTTTTTGTTTTGTTTCTTTTGTTTTTGTTTTCTATAATGGAAAAAAGCAAATGGTAGGGTCTAGACGGGGAATAAGTGGATGGCAATTTAAGAGAAAAAGAAGAAGAGAAAAATCAAAAGCAAAGGAAAAAAGAAAAGATCATTAAGTGTTCAAAGATATATTCTTATCTCTTAGGTCTTTTGATTGACTTGGTCAAACCCTTTGATCATTAGTCAATATGTGTTGACTTGGTCAACTTTCCTTAAGCAAATGTAATTTAGTGCACATAATGTCGTAATTAAGAGAAATTAAGGGAAAAATTAAGGAAATGTGGTATTTGGTGAATTGATTAGTAAACATCGTTGATGAGGTCTTCTTTGGGGTATTTATAGCTTATATACATCTTCTGATAAAATACTTGTGTAACTAGTGCAAAAGTACTATTTAGGAGTTTAAGGTTCATACATTTACCTAATCTTTAACTATACTCCTAACTCTATGTAATACTATATTAGTCATATACTAAAGAAATAAATGTAAGCCAGGATTCATTTCTTAGTTTCTAAAGGACTATAGCAGAAGATTCAAAACATATATGCATGATTGAAAAGTCATCTTTAAACCTTTTACTAATGATTTGGCAAATAGGAGAGTTATATTTCAATAAGGGTTTAAGGGTATATTATGATGTATTAGTGCAATATGTCTTAAAGTGATCATTTTAGGGTTTTATTCACTTTTGTGAAGCTTTAGCATTAGATGCATTTAGGATAAAAAGATTCTTACCGATTGTATTTAATTCTTTAGGTTTTTCTCTTTTATTAGCCCTATTGACTCCTTAAATTGTCCACATAATTGAGTCTATTTCAAAAAACTAGATTGAAAATTTTGGGGTTGCAGGGACTACCCTTAATCGAAAGCATAAAGCATTGTATTGATTTCATAGCTAGGCGTAGCCTATAGAACCACCTATTTATAGAATGAATCTAAAGCAAGGCTTGCCAAGTTGAAAGACACGTGGATGAATTGAGTATAACAAGGTTATGTGAGGTGACCATAAGTCCCTATGCTTACTAGCTCTACTCATCCTAAGAAAGGATGGTTCATGGGCATGTATTATCGATAATATCTATCAACCATATTACTGTTATGTACAATATCTATATAGAGGCTCCAATGGACTGTTGGGATAAGCTTCATCACACCAGTATTTTTTGAAGTTGTCTTGTGAAGTGGCTGTCACTAAATTTGCATGAGGCCTGGTGACAAATGGAAGATTGCTTTCAAGAAGAAGCATGGTTCTAAAAATGGTTAGTTTTGTTTTTTTTCCATTTTGACTTACCAATACTAAGCACATTTATAAGGCTTATTAAACCAAGTACTAGTCTGTTAAATTGGGAAGATCTTGTGGGTTGCCTACTTCAACAACATATTGTATATAGAGCCAGTTGAACAACCATGTTCACCATCTTAAGCTATTTTTACCTTCCATGAACTAAGAAGGTTGTATGGGCACTTGAAGACGTGCCCGTTCTATCAAAGTGAAAGTCTAGTTTTTGTTGGGAATGTAATATCTAGGGACAGAATCCGAGTAGATAAAGAAAAGATCAAGCTATCTTGGAGTGGCCCAACCCACCTAAGAAATGTCATTAGAAGTAAGAGTTTTCATAACTTTTCTTCTTACTTAGATGTGATTCATTAAAGATTTTAGTACGTTTAGCAGCTCTTGACTTATTTGGATTGAAACGAGTAATGAATCCCGATGGAATCATCAAGGTGAGTAGAGCTTTAGGGAGATAAAAATAAGTTACCTGTACACCTATCTGGCCTTACTAATTTGATAAGCCATTTGAATTGGAATGCGATGCTTTAGGCATTGGAAATTGGTGTGTCTAATGTAAGAATGATGACTAGTTTCCTATCATAGTAAAGAAGACTTAATTGTGCCGTTGCTAAACTATTCTGTGTACAAAAAGAGCTCTATACTCACTTTTCTGCGGCTCTACTGTCTAGCAACATTATTTATTACTTGAGAGTTTTGTAATTTTTAACTAACCATGATTCATTTAAGCATCTTAAAAGTCAGAACAAACTTTCGACGAGGTAAGCAAAGTAGTTGGATTTTATGGAAGGTTTTTCATAGGTGATTCGATACAAGCAGGGCAGTGGCCAAACATAGGACGGAAGCCTTATCACATCAGCAATCTTCGTTGACTCTTATGATAAAATTGTTGGGTTTTTACTTATTGCTATGTAGTATGCTCGCGAAGCTTCTTTTAGTTCCTATTATACAGTGTACAAGAAAGGAATTGCTGGTGTAGGTGTTCTATCAAATGGGTATATGTTTAAGGGATTGAAGGTTTATGCATACCTAGTGTTCTAATATGCGTTGTTGGTTAGGGAAGCTCATAGTAGTTGATAGAATCAACTACGACAGTCTCAGGCAAGGCCTACCTATTTCAAATCTGAGGTACACTTGATTAAAGATTGAGGGCTAACTGTTCAAATTTGAGGTCTCATGCTCCCCAAAGCCGAGGCCAACTTGTTTCTTGGTCGGAGGCTTAATTATCCTATTTCTAAGGTTGATGATACTAGAATGCAGAGAAAGGAGGAGAATCAGCTCGATAATAGCTCTGTTAGTTATTGAGAAGACTACAAACTAACAGTCGAGGACTAAGGTCCATTAAACCAACCCTTAGCATAGCACGATGAATCTAGTGCGAGCAACCCATGAGTTCAACAACTGTAGGCCGAACTCACAAGCAACTTGGAGTACTGTAGAACCAAAACCAAGATCAACTATTTGACTCACCTAAATTCAGATCAGACTTATTCCAAGACGACTTTGATGAACTTGCACGCAACCTCCTAATAAAATACAGTTTGAACCCTTGTAGATACTTTCTTTATTTTAATAAGGGCCATCTTAAGAGTTTAAGACCTTATCTCTATTTACATTTTTGCCTAAGTTTAGATATATTTAAAATAGTAACTTTTGTAAGTAGTAGACAACAGATTAGTTTTACCTTTAATTAAGTGAAAAAAAATTTTTAACTTTCTTAGAGCCTTCTCTCTTATGTAAGCTTATTAAGTAGTGTTGATTTTGAGGGTGCTATACTCTTTAATCTTTCTAGTGTTTTATCAATCTTCTTTGCTGAGATCGGGAGTGAAACTACATTTGAGTAAGTTAGTGAAGTCGCATTAACCTTCATTTGAATACTGAGTGTGGATTTAGTGTTTGTAAGTTTGTATTGAACTCTATTTCAAGCTCCATCCTATTTGCATTTGGGCAGTGTGCTAATATCCATTACATTCACAATTTAAAAACTCAATGTCACTTTCTATACGACAAATTCCATTTGAAACTTTTGAATACCCCTTTTTGGATTTTGATCGAGCTGTATGGAGTGCTCTAGTTAACCTTCGAACCTTTGGACATATTTTAGGTATTAGATCTTTGGGGGACATTGAAGTTATTGTTCTTCAAAGTTTGATTCGTGGTTTGACCTTTTATTTACTCATTGTTCTATAGCGTAGTCTGTTCTTATTCACAGCAATCATGGTATTGTGTGTTGCACTCTATTGTTGAGTCATATTAGTAATGATTTTAGGTGTTTGTTCCTAGTTGTAATCCTATTTTAGTTGGGTTGTTGTAATAGTTTAATAGTGTTTATTAGTCATGGGTTGTTGTAGGAATCGTGTAGTAGAGTTTTTGTGATATGTCCCCCCCTTATTATTTTTCGGGCATGAATGTGGATGAATACACAACATCCGGCATGTACAACCAAGGGGAATGTGTTAGAGCCTCAAGATTAGTCTGATTGAAAGATAAAATGATAGTTGAGGTTGGAGTAGGGTCCTCATGCACTAACGACAAATATGACGTATCTATCCCTCTTTACAAGCTTAGTTGTATTGATATGATGCTCAGAGTGTAGCTGGAGGGTCACTCGCACTAGGTCTATGCTCAATGAGCTAAATAAGAGTAGTTGAGGCGTAAGCAAAGATACATAGTTGTGATGCAAGAAGGATATGTTTGAATATCAATGGTATTAACTATTGTTAGCCTATTACAATTCAACAAGTATTTATTTGACCCAATAGGGATAAGTCCTAAGATAATATAAATTACAAAAATGATTCTATTAGAAAAAGGAACGGAACAATTTCAGGATAGAGTTATAATTAGACAAAAAGAAGAATATTCGGTTTGCAAAAGATAGTATGATTGTCACATAAATAAGGCATGTTCCAGATGTCCATTTTGTTGTTTAATTTACGTGGTTTGCTAACAAAGCATGCTCTAGCAGATTAGGTTCAGGGTTTTTAGGTTGGGTGTTCCAATCAGACATTTAAATTTGAAGGGTTGATTTAGGAGGTAGTCCATTGATCAGGTTGGCTTCGATTAGTTTGCTGGGAGATCGAGGGTCAGCTGGCTTTGGACCATGTATTTTTGGTGGTATGTGGTGGGTTTGGATGCTTGCCTTGGACAAAACATATTGTGGTGGGGTTAGCTCAATAATAGGTAGATCACCTCGGTAGTCCTCTTGGATGAGGTAGAGAGTAGAGTAACTCAGTAGGTTGGATTGTGAGATTACATTTACTTCTTTTTGAGTTTAACTCCCCTCTGACAGCTCGACGAACCATATGTGTTATTCTTAGAGCTTGGGGACATTTGATTGATGTGTTTATCCCTATTATCTTTATAAGTATTTGAGATTTGGGATTAATCTAACGGCGGCTTCATGTTGACTCATTTTCAAGAGTATGCGACATGGAGGTCAACAAAATGTTAAAGGAGTTAGAGGACTTTGTATTGTTCAAGTGAGTTTTTTCTTTAAGCTTAAGGTTTGATTCTTTTTCAAGCGCCTTAAATAGTTGACGGACTGAGGATACACTTGCTCTTCCTTAAGACTTGAGTATCTTTCCTTACTGAGGTTAGATCCAAATCAAATCACTTAGTTGAAATTCTCTATTTCTAACCATCCTCGACCTGCCCCTTAAGTTGTAGCAGCTTGGCTTAAATGTTCAATAACCTCCTAGTACATTGCTTGATGGCTCAAGTCTCTTACAGCTGATTAATCATCATCTAAGCTTGGAAGGGGTATGTTTAGGCTAAATGGAAGATTAGGGTTAAGCCAATAGGTGACCTCAAATATTAAAATGTTTTTTACATGATGAGTGGTCATATTGTAGAAGAACTCAATTATAGTGGGCATAGATCTAAATTAGGCCATGTACCATGCAAAAAGTAAATGGAGTAAAGTTTCTTATTATCAATGGACAATCTTAGTATGTCCGTTCGTTTATGGAACACGTGTCGTTAATAAGCTTGGTTCCCATTCATCTTCCTATAACGTCCTCTCAAAAGTGGACTCTTGAACTTTGGTCTCTATTCGAAACAATGGTCTCCTAGGTACTCTATAAAGTTTGATGACTCCTACAAGAAATGAAAAAGCTATAAGCAAGGCCTAGTTAATCTTTAAAACAAGACACAAGTGTGCCATTTATGCAATGGTCCCTAACCACCATGATGGAGCCTTCACTTGGGACATCCTGGCAAACATAACATTAAAGTCCAGGCTTAGTTGGACCCTAGATTTGATCAAAGATCAGCATGGTTAAATATTTCCCTTGCTAAGCTTTGGCTCAACTCTTTGCTTTCTGCAAAGTTGCAACCTTTGTAACACAACTTCAGTCATCCCTTCTCATCCTGAGCTAAGATCCTTAAGGATAGTCCCTCATAGTTTGCTATTGCTAAAGTGTTAAACAATCCTCCTTATTCCTCATTGTGCAAAACAATTCTTTATGGACCAGGTCAGATAACATAATCTCCTCTTCTTAATAGTATTTGTCCTTTTGGTAATGATAGCCATTTAAGAGTTCTTTCACATTGTATAAATCGAAGCAAAAATATGGCTCCGCAGCACAAAAAATCCTTTATCATTGAAAAATAAAGCAAACATAGTACTATGCAAATTAGTCAATAGGATATGTCTGAGAGGGCATCATCATTACATTGTTTTCTTTCCATTTATTACTTTTACACATATTGAAAATCCCTTTATGAACTTAGCCCATTTCGAGATAACTAGGGTTGCCCTTCAGATATCTCAAAGATTCATGATTAAATGTAGATCAAATTCTTTAGGTAGCAAATAATGTTGCAATATAGTCAAAATTCTTGATTAAGGACGTAAAAAAATCCTTATCATAAATAGAATATTAAGGGTGGCTCTTGAGCTTTTCACTAAAAGTAATAATAGGTTGTTCCTACATCTGTATAAGTACCTATTGCTTAGTCCAGATGCATCACATTTACCACTTCAAATACTTTGTCAAAGCTTAATAGAGCTAAGATAAGGGCTATATTTAGCTTTTCCTTTACTTCTTTTAAAACCCTCCACTCCTTTCTTTGTACCTAATTCAACATTTTTCTTCAATGCTCAATTTAGTGAGTAGGGTTACAATTGTACTAAAATTCTTATAAATGAGGATAGAATGATACAAAGCATAAAAGCTTTTACACATCAAACTGAATAGTTTGGCAGGCCATTTAGTATTGCTCTTATCTTCTCATCATAACTTAGATTTCCACTAAACTCACCAATAACCCTAAGAAGAATCACTTCAAGTCTACAAAAGTCATATTTCTTCAAATTGGTTATAGTACTTTTCAACTTAGAGCTTCCCCCAAAAAGACTACTTGAGATGCTCTTGGTGAGTCTCTAGATAGGGCTATAAACTAGGATGTAATTGAAATATACCCACACATAATCTCCCTATTAATTCTTAGAGTACATGGTTCATCAGTCGCATGAATGGATCCACAAGGCCATTCATACAAGCCATATAGTGTCTTCAATGTGATCTTCCATTCTCTCCTTTAGCATTTGAATCTGACGAATATTCTGATTTGAGATTAGTCTTAGAGATTACTCTTGCTCCATGCATACTCATCTAGCATAATCATTAAGTTGGTATAGGTACCTATACTTGAAGGTATGCGATTGATTGCTGGCGATTATCACATTCTTCCATGTTCCTATCTTTCTTTGATACTAAACAAGGTTGCACATTCACATTTGGCTTAGGGTCTTTTTACACATCCCTTTTCTTTTAATAGACTCATCCACTTGTCTTTAAAAACTCAGTAGCCTTTTTAGGGTTCATCCTATAAGCAGGCTTGTTCGGCAATGTGACTCCTATTTGTAATGTCAATTGATGTTTATTACCTTAGAAGGGAGGTAGACCTCTAGGTAGTTCTATTGGGGGACAATGTGAATAAACTCATCCAATAAGGTTTTCAACTCGGTGGTAGGTAGCACTCCTACTTGAGCCCCTCATTTCTCATAAACCTTTAACCAACAGATGGGTTGACTCTCCTAAGCTCCATTTCCTTCTTTGCTTTAGCTTAGGTCATTTACTAGAGCCTCGTTCTTCAGAACTTGGTTAACTGAGTTTGCATGCATTTACTTGTTCGGCACCATAAGGGCTAAACTTCACCTTCTGCTTCTGCTTTGGGAACATGTGTTTCTTTCTTCCATCATATATCAATACATCAATTAAAACATCCACAGTCATCAAAGTCGAATAGGAGGCGTACTTATGGTACTCATCATAGAGCATTCATCTCGAAGGTTCTCAATACTGATTATAATGACACTTATTGTTTATTATAGGTTCGTTCTACTAAACTATTACAGCTTATAGGCTTAGGGTAGGGTTTAGTCTACAACTTGGATGCTAAACATGAAAGTAGATGTTAATTGGTACAACTACTACTATCAACATCATGCGCATAATGAATCATTCACATTACATTAATGTGGGAATGATTCTCTTGCTGCTGTCCTCGGGTGATGAAGACTTACACTCATGATGCTCCTCAAACACTAGGGTGATAAGCATTAAGTTACCTCTTCGTATGATATGATCTCCTCCTCCTCAAAACTATTTATTTATTCCAGTCTCTTTTGGATTCTTTCAATTCCTCATCATATTATTCTATTCAATATTTAGTACTTCACTTGGAATCACCATTGTTTCTTCTATATCGGACATCGGGTAGTCATGTGTCCAAATCCTTGACATTTTAAAATACTTGATCTCATTGGTCTTCTTCTTAGCTCTATACTTTTCTTAGCTTTCTTCGGGATTTCTTTTCTTCTGCTTGGGTAGCTTGAGTAGGTTGGGCTTTATAAACCATACTAGGTTCGAGTGTATAGGTTTGCTCAAAATAGGTTAGCTAAGGGTAGGTTAAAACAACAGGAGCTCAAATCTCCCTGATCGATGCATCTCAATTCTCTAGGCAACTCAGATAGCTTATTCAAGTGAATCTAAAGTCCATGGTCTCCAGAATATCTCCAATCTCATGCTTCATCTCACTAATGATTGGAGATTAGTTTGGTCTTCAAGTCAACAAACTTCACAGTGGATGATCAACATATGGAAATCCCTTAGTATGCAACAACACTTTAATCTACCTTATCTTAACTCTTGTAAACCTCTTAACAGCTCATACAAATGTAACTTCACATTCTCCTTCTCTTATATTGCTTGCACGTTCTTTATTTCAAGGCGGCCATAGCTTAAGTATACTTTTAGTATAGCAAGTCGAATCTTAGCATTCTCAGGTAACTCATGGCATTTAAAAACTACTTTTAATTTTATCTACCTAGTTAGGAGTCCTCTGCATCACTACTCAGAAAAACTTAGAATATGCAATCCTCAAACCTTCATCCCTCTACGGAGTTCGAAGTTTTTCATCTTTAGTTCATAATACTTTCTATTCATCACCTACTTCCTCATCTGCTTCTTCGATGTCATCGAGTCTAGTCTATACTAGAACTCTATCCACTTATTCTAGCTGAGGCAGTCAACTAGCTTCTTTAACTCAAACTATACTAACATTGCTCTTCAGGTGTTCATTGCTCATCCTCCTATCGATCGATGAGTCTGTTTAGTTGGTTACCTATTGATGGGGGTATATGAAACTTCCTTGTTGAACTTAGCCATTTTAAGTGCCACTTCTTGGATCACCCAGAGTTCCTTAATATAAGAATTAGACATTGTATGCTTTTTCAAGAGATTAACAGCTGAAAAAAAACCACTCAAAGTTTTTTTCATAAAATAATCGCAACAAACAACACCTAATACTTTACATTAGTCAACTACTTACGACAACAAACAAAACTGACTCTCTATTTTGCATACAAGAAACATGGGAAACAAAGCATGAAATTTCTTCAACACCACACACTCTTCCACTCCTATGCAACCCCAATAAAAATTCTAACATACACAAAAATAGGGATTAATCTCTTAAAGTATAAGTAATAGTGACTTGCTAAGTAGATAAGCTCTAATACTAATATGATACAGGGCATGAACATGGATTGAACACAAGATATTTGGTATACACAAAACTAGGGGGATGGGTCCCCTGCGAAATTTGAAAGATAAATAATAATCGAACGTTGAGTAGGGGTTTCATGTACTGATAGTGGTTGGTTACACCAATGCCTATACGAGGCTTAGGTTGCACTTGATATATTGCTAAGTGTAGCCGTAGGTCACTTGCACTAGTCCTCACTCAATGGGCTAGATAGGAGTAGTCAAGTGAGGCAAGATACTTAGTTGAATGCAGAAGGAATATGTTTTGAAATTATCAATGGTATTAACTATTGCGGCTGTTACTATTCACAATATTTATATGCCTAATTAGGATAAGTCCTAGGGTGAGTATAAATTATAAAATAAATTCCTATTAGGAAAAGGAAAAGGAAATAACTTACAAGGGTCAAAGTTGTAATTAGTAAAAAAATAGATATATTCGGTTACAAAGGATAGTACGGATGTTAGACAAATATGGCACGTATCAGCTATCCATTCTATTGTCCCAATGATGTGGTTTGCCGAGCAGATCATGTTACGTCAGGGTTAGGTGCTCAACAACTCGGTGTTCAAAACGTGAGGAGGGCTAATTCAAGAGGCAATCCATTGTCAGGTTTCAGTTATTGCTAGCTCGGGATTGGGGTTAGCTCGCCTCGACCATATATTAGTGGAGTTTGCGAGTTCGGTGCTTGACCTTGGACTAACATATTGTGGAGGGTTCGCTCATCAACAAGTTGGTAGCCTTAGTAGATCTCTTAGATGAGGTGGAAGAGTAGAGTAACACGGTAAGGTTGAATAGAGAATGCATTGCTTCTTATGAGTATCTAACCCTTTCAAAAGCTTAAAGAACCATATGAGTGAGTCCTCAAGCCTGAGAGCCCGTGATTGGTCTATGATCCCTTGCATTTAGGGTTGCTAATAACTTGTATTAATTAGTAGTAGTGTTTTGGGAATAGATTTAGTGGTGGTTTTGAATCAAGTTGAGTGGTATATCACGTTTCCATTGAAAAAATTCCTTATTAAGGTTATTATACGCATTAGTAACTATGTTAGATGATAATTGTGAATATCAATGGTGATGTCCTTATATTGCTTAAGGAGACATTGTTGAAAACTTAGCGTATTAGATTCAAAATCTCACTAAGTCGATATACGAGCTTACTAGATTAGTTGAAGAGGCGTTGAGTGCTAGCCAAGAGAAGGCACAACAATTACTAACAGTAGAAGTGACTCTATGAGCTAATAATGATGAATGGAATTCCCCCCCCCGAAAGAGCTGTTGAGCCAAAGGAGAGAAGACTATTGAGCTAAGGAGAAGCAATGTAAGAGTATTGACTATAAGGTGAACCAAAGAGCCCTAAGAAGAGGAGCCAAAGGGGTTTAATTGAGAAGAGATTTAGTCGAGCATGAGCTCTATAGAAGTTGGCCAATTAAAAGTGAACGAACCTTCTTGGAAATGATAAGATAAGCTATAAGTACGTAGCTAAGGACTGACAACATTAAGCTAAGTCCCAACCTTCAGTGTTAATAGCTAATTGGAGAGTCCCATAATTAGGGTTCCCCAAGAGAGAAGCTATTGAGTGTTATGAGTGCAATGATCAAATAAGGTTTTAAGTTAGCTTTACTATCCCTTATTGGGATATGCTAAGTTCTTTAGTGAGAGAGTTAAATACTAAGCGAGAATGTTAGGGAATAGTGATTTTAACGGAGGCTTATAAAGTGTTTAATGATGCCAGCAATTTTTGCCACCTACTTTAAGTAGAGATGCTCCATGCTTTCTACCAACTGTGGCAAGGTCAAAATACTATTAAAGAGACTAGTAAGAGTTGAGACCTGATGACTGATGTGGGATTGCCAAGACCTAGTATCACACTATTGTTAAGTTCTGAGTGGCCTTCAAAATGATATTGCCAACGTAATGAGCTGTATGTAGCTATTCAACACATTGGATGAGCTAACATCCAAATTTGGCATTAGGTAGGAGAGAAAGGAGAAATGAATATGAAGGCACCAAAGGCCCACCAGATGACCTACATGGCCAGCCTTGAACCTAAAAGGTTTAGGAAAGGAAAAACGCTTAGAAGAAGATGGAGATAGGAAAAGTTAGCCAACCATAACTAGGCAGAGATGAAGAAGGTAAAGAAGGAGGAGTGTGCTTGACACTAAGGCTTAAGAAGTTAAATACTTCAAATGTTTAGGAGATGGATAAATTTCTCCTAGTATCTAATAAGAGGGTCATGATTTTGAAAGGCAAAGGATAGACATTAAGTAGCGTAGTCAAATGGTCCAAGAACTTGTGAAGTGATAGGAGAGGTGATTGTCTATCCAGATATGGATGAAACTATTAGCCATGACGAGCAACAAGTTCAACCTGGACAAGAAGACTTGGGTCAAGAGAGAATTATTCCAACTCAATGTCTAGTGAATGGAAGACCAGTTCCTTGTTGTTGATAGAGGTAGTTTTGCACCCACATCGTCTCTATTGAACTGATCACACGATGAAACCTACCTACGTTCCTACATTATGGACTGAAGTGGTTTAATGATAAGGGTATGGTCCATTATATAAGAGAGCTCAAATAGCATTTAAGGTGGGAGTATGAGGATGAGCTTCACTTCGACATAGTATGAAAGCAGTAAATTTAATTCTTGGTCAACCTTGGGAGTATTGACCGGAGAGTGATCCATGTTGAATTCTTTCACACATACCAGTTCAAAAGGTGGGATGAGCAGCAATTCTTGACCACCATGAGTATTGAGGAGATTCAAAGTAATATGATGCAATGGTGAAAAGAAAAGGGAAGATGAGCTTGTTGGCATCCAAGCTTGTGTTTATTTGCCTAAAGTCAAGGGTGCGCTTCTGTTCAACCCTACAACGATGATATAAATCAACCTATTGGACAATCTTTAGGCTGAGACTTATTTGTTCAAAAGCAAGGTGACAATTCAAAGCTAAGGTCACTCTATTCTAAGGTAAGGCCAACCTACCAAACTGGAGGTTGAGCTGATCCAGAGGCCTAAATGATTTGAGAAAGAAAGTCATCTCGACATAGGCTTGTTGGATATTGTGAGAGACTTAGGGACCAAAGCAACCAAGGCCCCGAGCCATTAACCTACTCAACACAACATGAAGAATTTAGTGTTGAACAACCAAGAGTTCAATAAATGTAGGGCCAACCTCATAAGCAGTCAAATAAACATTACAGACTTTAGCGACTCTGACTCGACTAAGACATCTAACCCTGACCTCACATAGTTTTAATTGTACTGATTTTGCATTGCTTGGATAACTTGCAGGACTTCCTGTCAAACACACAATTTTGTGTACTTACAAATATTTTCCTTATTTTTGAAATGGCCCAATCTTTAGAGGTTTAAGGATCTTGTACTCTATTTACATTTTTGTTGTGAAGCAACTTTCGTTAAATAGCTGACAATGGATTTGCTTTTTATCATTGTTGAATGAATATTCTCAAGAGCATTGTCTCCTTGTAAGCTTATTAAGTAGTGTTTGATATTAAGAGTGCAATATTCTTTAATCTTTCTTGTTTCTTATTCAATCTTCTTCTTGAGATGTGGTGAAATCTCAGTTGAACGAGTTAGGTAAGTTGCATCTAACCCTCAATGAAACCAAAGTGTTGATTTTTTGGTTTTGAGTCCTATCAAACCTATTTCATGATTAATCCTATTATGTTTGTGCAATACTGCATTGATATTTGTCTAATTCACATCCAAAAACTCCATTCCACTTATATTCTTTCACTTCCATTTGAACTTTGAATACCCATTTATTTTTTTTGGGTTTTTTCACTAAGTTACACAGAATGCTCCCAGTTGACCTTTAAAGCCTTAAGGCGTATTAATGGTGGATTACTTGGTCCTTTTAGGAGACAAAGCAACTAACCTGTTTAAAAGATAGGAACTTTTACTACCTTGGTTTAGCCATATTGTTCATAAGTAGTTGGTAGCTACGAAGTTATGTAGCGGGTCTAAGGTATAAAGAGAGAGCCCTATGAAAGAGTACTGCCTTTACCTTTATACTAACCTCTCCTTAGGCTAACCTTAAGCATGGACTTTGTCCATAGTACCCTAGACATCCAGAGGAAAAGATTCAATCTTTATCATAAGTAGACTACTTCGGCAAAATGACACATTCTCCCGTACCTTGAAACTAACAATAATTATATATTTTTTAAATTATTTTTGTAGGAAGTTGTTGACTAATGGAATATCGAAGACCATTGTTCTTTTAGATTGAGACATAAAGTTTTAAACCTATTTTTGGAAGACTTTTTAGAGAAGACTTGGGACTAAAAACTTTGTTTAACTTTATTCGGCACCATTTAACATAAGGGCTAAAATTGAATTAGTGAATAGAATGTTAGGAAATATACTCCAAGCTATTTTAGGAAAGAACTTAAAAGATAGATTGTGTTTGCTGATTGTAGAGTTACATGGAGCAACCAAACTTTCTATAACACCACTAATAAGACTCTATTCGAGGTCGTCTATGACATCAATCGTACTATTCATTTAAGAATTGATCGGTACTTAAGTTGCCTAAAGAGAGTCATATAAAGTCAAAACCAACCAAGAATTACAGAAGCTACATGAGTTTGTAGATAAAAGATCCACGAAGTTCAATAAAAATAGTAAGCAGATTGGTTGTCGGAGGTCGTCAAACTGTTACTTTAAAACAAGAGGCTTATATGGATTCACCTCAGTCAAGAAGATTTTCGCATTTGAGGACAAACAGTTTTTTAAACAGAGTTAATGGTTATTTTAGAGTCTTGAAGAAGATCAAACAATAATGGCTTACAGATTAAATATTGCTTGAGAACTATAGTGTTTTCCTCCCTTTCATATGTCTAACCTGATCCCTAACGACTAGAAGAAGACCCAGTAGATTGCTAGGATAGTACAAGAGCTCGAGATTCACTTCAAATTTGAGGACAAATCTTTCTAACCCCTAAGCAAATGATGAATCATCTCTATTCAACTAATTACACGTCGCTAAGCTAAAGGATTGCAAGGACTCATATGAAGGATTTTAGCTCAACCCCATTCAGACGAAGATTCCTATTTCAATCTCATCCTTTACATTACTGCCTACTAAGTGCGTAAGGCCCACATTATGTATTAGTGCCATTTCCAAAGCTGGCAAGCATCACCTTGATCCTTCAAAACATGCACGTCGGTCCCTCACGAAGTTGGGCTAGCATCCAACGTCGATTCCGAAGCCAAGCCCCAAGCTGACCAGCATCCCGACCTTGTTTAAGCCAAAGCTGCGAGATACTTGACTAAAAGGGGATCTAAAACATCCTTGTGTGAATAAGCTTATGTGAACTAAATCTAGTCTTCTCTATTGCCAAGTCTTTTGTTACTTCATCTGAATTACATTATTATATCCAAACACCAACCTCCTGTATGACACATGTATCTAGCAATAACATTCTAAACAAGTTATTACTTTTTTAGTATAGAATATTCTTTGTCCCTTTTTACCTTTTTAGGATTATTTCATGTATTTATTTAGAATTACCTTTTTGGTTTTTCAATGGTATGTATTGTAACCCTATGGGGTGAGTTTATCAACCATTTATTTTAGGCAGAACTTAACACCTCATCATTGAATTTTATGTTTCCTCATTGAGAGCAATCTTAGTGTTTTCACTCTCTCTTAAACTCTTATCTATTTCCTTTGGTAAAGAGTAGTGGTGGTAAACCCTATAGTTCAAAGTCAATGAGTCATATTTGGATAAATTGTAGGCTGAATGGGATCAATTGGTGTTTCATATTTGAGTAGTAGTTGCATGGATGTGCTAATCTCTTCTTTAGGTCTTTTCGTTGTAGTGCTCCTTTATGTGTTAACTTAGAGCTGCTCATAAAAAGTGTTGTGTTACTTAATCATGTCCTTTCAATTAACTAATAGCTATTATATCGAAACCTATTGAAACATTGTTTTAGGGTTTCTATATTTTAACTAAGTTAATCAAGCTATTGGCAAATTGGGACTTTTTAGCGTTTAGTGAATTATTAGTGATTAATTGATAATTGTGCTATATAATAGAGTTTATTAATTAAAATAAGGGTCTTTCACTCTAAATTAGAGTTTTCAAGTTGTTTAAGGCCCCCCCCCCCCCCCCCCCCCCCCGGGGCCCTCTCGTGTTTTAGGGATTTATGAGGTTTAGGGTTTTGAAGGTACATTTATGATTTAGGTTTACTTTTGGTGAAAAATATATCATGTAGGATAATTTAGTAATCCCATTCATTTTATTACCTCATTGACTTAATTTGATTAATTGTTTTATTGAAGATATTCTCTTCTGTTTGTTATCAAGTTTATGTTGATTTTACATAATTCAAGTTAAATGTTTTATTTAGGGTTTTCTTTACTAGTTTGAGTTTAATCTAAGGTTATCAACTCTAGGGTTTAGGTTTAGGATTTTTTGTTCAATTCAATTTTTCATTTGTGGTCACGTATACTGGGTTTAGGGGTTTTAGTATGTAATTAGGGTTTTTTTTTTTTAATTTTATCTTTGGGGTTTTGAGGTTCATTTTACAGTTCTAATTTTAAATTTTTTTAGTTTTAATTTCTTCAGTCTTAATTGATATATGGAATATTTATGTTTCTTCAATTCGATCTACTCTTCAAACATAAATTTACGACGGTTTATAAGATGGACTAAGTTCAAATGCTCTCTTCCCATGTAATCACAAAAAAAAAAAAAAAAGAAAAAAAGGAACAAAATAATTTTTACTTATCCTTCTCATAGCAAATTTGCATGTTTAGAAATCAATTATCCAGTTGCTTGGTTAACTTACGGGTGGTAATTAGGCGGCCCACGTTACCCTCGCATGCGAAATTATGTGCTTTATGTGTTTGTGCTTCTCATGTATCAGTCGTATACATGCAATGGAGATCCAAACTATAGTGTTTGAAATGCCTTTTAGGTATTTTTTTATCATTTGCGACATTTAGATATTATATATATTTTATATTTTTTTTTAGTTTAAACATTTTATTATGTGTATCATACTAATGTTATGTATTTATACGATAAAATTTATAAAGATTATAACTACAGTAATTTGACAAAGAAAATATAATACGGGAAATAATTAGTTATGTATTATGTATTTTTATGTAAGCATTGTATACATTTAGTTTTATCTGTTGTGCATGTTATTACATAGATGTACCTACCATATATGATATATACATATTTTTATGCATAATGTACGTATAAATAACTATGTTTATGTAGATAACTTTATAACACTTTACGTAAAAAAAATATGTAAATATATTTTTGTGCTTATTTATGTGAACGTATATATGTCCATAACTGTATAAATTGTATATATATAGATGTTCATATTAAGGCATAAATTATATGGATGTATTTACGTGCATATATATATATATGTGTATAAAATGTGTAAATATGTACATACAACACCTGTATAGTATGCACATAAATATGTACATTTAATGTATGTATGTATGTATTTTTGTGTAACGCAACAACTATTATAAATAGAATATATGAAGTATAAGTGTAAATATATATGCAAAATACGTTATTAATGGATACGTATATACATACGTATATATGTTCGTGTAACATATACATAATATATGTGCAAATAGGACATGTAGAAATAGGTTACATATAATATGTACGTATTTATGAATGTATTAAAACACATACTCATATACGTAGAATATGTGATAAATTGTTTAATATACGTACAAATATATTACATAAAAATATGTATATTACGTTCACGTATATATGTACATATTTATGTATCTATAAGTACGAATGTATATATGTGGAAATATGTTATATAGAATTTGTATAAACTATTCTATAAAATTTATATAATTGGTATACAATATACATACCTATTTATGCATCGATATAAATATGTATATATGATTATAGAAGGTGTTATGTCATGTTTAGTATCCGAATTTCCTAATGGTGGAAAATTAGTATTTAAGCTTAAAAAGCTCAATATTATCTACATAATTCAAGTTTTTTATTATCATTTATACTACCTAACTAACTTCATTGTGTCCATTTGTCAAGGTAGTATGAGTTGACTTGTGATAGCAACTTAAATGATATCATGATACTTACTTTTTATTAATTTACATTTGTTGAATGCGGAACAATTTTTTTTTTAAATAGAAAAAATATTTTTTTTGTCCTAACCAATCAAGGCTCAAGGTAAAGAATCGCTACTATGTTCATAAAGATATATCTTCAAATATTTAGTTAAGACAAACATATTATATACACTAAAACTTTTTTTATCCGACAATTCCATGTAAGGCTTATGAAAGGGGATTAGCGTATTTAAGCACATGTAATGTTTTTTGCTAGAGAATGAGTCAAACTTTAACTCAATTTTTTTTGCTTATTATATCTTTCAATTTAGAAAAAAAAATATTTAATACTTAATAAACTCATTCATTTCTTTTAAAATATACAAAAATTTCTACAAAAATACTACTAAAACAGTTTCAAATCCATATCAAAGTGAGATCTTCAATAACATATGTTACAGTTGAAAAGCCTGCAGTAACATGGATTTCCAATTTGTTTTAGAAAGAGGTTTCTTAGAAATTTTTATATGATTTAAAAGTAATCATAGAATAAATTAAGGATTGAGTTTTTTTTTTTTACATTAGAAGATTATCAGTGAAAATATTGAGTCAAAATTAAGTTTTTCTTACAAAAAAAAAAAATTACAATTTAATAATTCTAAACTATGTCCTCATACATTGTTTCCACATGAAATGTTACATGATAAAAACCCTCTATATATTATACTGTCTTTAATACTCATGACTAGAAAAAATGCTCTAAAGGGTGTAGTGTGAATTATATATGAATATACGTTGGTAATTAATAAAAGTATTTTCTTTTTCTAACTAGGTGCACATGTCAATTTATAATAATGCTATGTGTTGTGCCAGTTAGTGAAAATGTGGACATGTGTTGCACTAAATGTCATCCTCATTAGCTAAGGGATAAAGGAGTGTCATATGTCAATTCATGCATGTCAGCAAAAAACAAGTACTAACAAAAGTTAAGTCAGCAGTATAAATAACTAGGAAAAACTGAATAATAGGTATTTAAGCTTTTCAAAGTTTAGGTTACAAAGAAAAAAAAAAAAGCAAATTTAGGAAAGTTCGAGTACTGTAAGCAACATTAACCCCTATATAGAAATATGTACATATTATGTACATACATATAGCATATTTATAGATAACATATTTTATTTTTATACATATAATGTATAATGTATTTACATATAACAAATTTTACAATATGTTATTATAGACATTTATGTGTAGATGATACAAGTTATAGATTTGAATTTAATCATAGTATATATCACTTGGAGGATCTCACATACACTTTTGATGGTTTGGGACCTTGAACAATGAAGGATCTTGTCAAAAGCCCCTTTGGCGTAGAAAAAAAACCCAATGAGGGCCTTCCCAAGCTCAGCTGGGATGAGAGAATTAGAAAAGCGAGTAAAAGATTAAGAGTGCTTATGATAGGGATGTTGAGAGAGAGATTCAAAATTCCTTTCAAATAAGGCTTCATATCCTATTTATTTGGAGGTAAAATTAACTTAATTGAGCTACATGGCACTTAGAGGATTGGACTTATGCACTCGAGGTGGAGGTTTAGTTAGTACAAGTAAGGAAAGCTTCCTTTCTACTCGTTGTGGGACCTCGAGGAAGGAGTCAAGTCCACATAGAAGTAAGCAGCGGCATTAGTTTGAGTGCTTGTATTTGTAGGTTGTCGGTATGTTGTCCATTTTAGCATTTAATGAGGAGGAGAGAGGAAGAGTAGAGAGTTAAGTCTTTTGTATGATGTGCTGCTAGAGCTAAAACTTTAGTTAATGGGTGGTTCTGACTTGGTGGTTGAGAGGTCACTAGGTTTATTGATTTGGTCGCATTAGGGCTCCTTGGTGCTTAAAGCCCGAGGTAAGGAGTTCTTGTAGCTGTAGGTCCCATGAAGAATTTTTGGCTTCTTTCCTACTCAAGGGATAGGATGAACTTGAACCTCAAGATGTATTTGGGGATTATTGGAGCCTTTGTGTAGGCAATTGGGTAAGATGGTTCTACTTACGCTTTGGCTGAAGTTCGTCCATGCAGGTTAGTAGAGAAACGAGGCTTTAGGAATGGGAGAATTGCCTTAGAGACATCGAGTAAGTCCGATGACTTAGGCTTTGGCCTTTAGAACTAGGTTGAAAGCGATATCAAAACTTGCTCCCATAACACTAACTCTCCTTAACGTCAAGGTGACAAGGAGAGTCCTACCAATTATGGGTTTATGGAGGTTTTGAAGTCTGTTCTTAACATCTTTAGGAGGATATGAGTAGCCAGGCCTTAGGCAACCGTGAGAAAGAGAGAAGAGGCAGTTGTTAAGCATCCTATGCACATTAACCTGTTGATTGAGTTAGAATGGCAACTAGTCTTCAGGTGTTGTCTTTCTTCGATATAATAAGAGTATAAAGGCAGAGCATAGTGCATGAAGTAATTAACATGCTTAGAAATGCTTATTATGAAGTAATTGCTACAGTAATGGTGATTCGCGAGACCAGCTATCGTAACCATTTGATAGGATGGTTAAAGATACATGGAAACCTGATTTTTTCCTTTGATGCTTATTATATGGGCTTCATAAGGGGCCTTCTTCTTTCATTTTCTTGAAAACTCATATAAACTAAGAGAGTTGTCTTTCTTCCTTGTTTTTCCTTCTTAACGATTGATACAACTAAGGTTGAAGCTAAGTTCTCTAAAATATCGTCCTTGATCCCTTAAGATATGGAGTTGCAGTTAAGCAATGGTCGAGACGATGAAGACTAGATTTTTACATAAGTTTGATATGTTAGTGGGGCTCTTGATTTGAGGTAAGAAACCATTGCTAGTAGTGACTGGGGAGGCATTGATGCTTGGCGATGGCAATGGCAAGCCATTGAGTAGTAATGGTGGGTGTACTTTACAATGTTGTACGGTCAAGTCAACTAACCGAGGTAGTTGAGCTAAGTCAAGGTCAACCCTAGGCACTTCTTTGAGCCATGGTGAGTACAGCTATATGAATGGGACGAATGCACCTGAGCTCGTCCATGTAAAGTATACAAACTCTTGTAGGTTGTTGTTTGAGGCAGCACTGCAGATGCTTGTGAAATTCTAAAGGGTTGGAATCGAACAAAGAATGTTCTTTGAGAGTTGTTAAAAATTCCAAATAGGTTGGGTGGCTACCTATCGAGCCCTACTTCAACTTTCCTTAAACTTCTATTAAACTTAGCCCACTTAATATAAAATTATTTGAAGATAAAAATTAAGGAGATATTTTTATTTAAAAAATGTTTGAAGAAAATATTTTGAAAAAATGTGTCGCAACGTTAACTTAGTAAAAAATTGAAAGTAAGGTTTTCGGGTGGGAAAACTTCTTAATTTGGTACGAATCCGAATATTTTATAAAAGACAAATTAGGAAAATTAACAAAAAAAAAAAACTAAGTTCGCTGACTAACCTATCAGATTAAGTCACCAAATAAAAAAAAAAACATTAATGGGCATTAATTTTTTTTTGTTCTAAAAAATACTAAAATATATGCAAATATGCAAAAGATAACTAAATGAAATTTATTATTATTTTTATTAAGATTTTCAGAAAAAAGGAACAATAGTTTTTTTTTAGAAAGGTGGCTTGAAAAGTATCTAGTATCTAAGAGTCTACGTATTCATTAGTCAGGTCGGGAAAACTAATGTAGTTATTTTTTTATAAAATATTAGTGGGTAAAATTTTTTTATTTTGAAAATTGAGCCAACATGTACGTTTATTTAACCATTTATTTATTTTAAAAAAAAATTAAAGATCGAATTTACGAATCTAAGAAAACCCTAAACTAAGTAATCTTTTCTTTTTTTCTTTCTAAATCCCGATTAAGATTTTTTAGTTTTTTTAAAAAATCAAGAATGTCAAACAAATATCTTTCCTAAATCCTAAAGTAAGATCTATAAGATCGATCTAGATATGTGTCTTTCCTTATCATAACTGTAAATATATGATCTAGATAGTATCTTTTCTAATTCCTAACTACAAAATTGTTTGAAGATATGTATTTTTTCTTTAAATCTTAAAAACTCAATACGTATCGTCTCAAAGGAAGATTTGCGATTTTTTTTAAAAAAAAAGTGATTTCAACTATCTAATTTTATTCAAATTATTTAAAATATACCCAACAATATGATAATAAAATAATAAATAAACTTCACAAAAATCAAATTAATTAAAGATAATTAAAATTAACTAAAAAAATTAATTAATCAAAATAAAGAAAATATTTACCTAATGTGTGAGCTCGTGCATGATCGATGTCAAGTTGATCGTGTATGGTATAAGATGTGTATGTTGTTGCTCGACAGCGAATCGCATGTCAAGTGGGTTGTTATATGGAACTTCGTGTACAATGTTGTGTGATTTGTCATGTGTGTATGTAGTGAGTGTTTCGTATTAGTGTAGGGTGCTTCAATCAGTGTTGTGTTCGTACGTATATAAGAGTAAGTGTTTCATGTTCGTGTATGAGAATGATTCAGTCAGGGAATAAGGGGACTACTATATGATATAAGCGTGCTATTGGATGTATTTTTTTGAGGGTGTTCGTTAGGGAGTAAGGGACGGAGAAGTTTGGGTGTCGTGATGTGTTAGGTAGTCGGTTTTTTGGGGAATTTGTTGTAGGTGTTTTTGTGGAGGGCGGCGATAATTGTTGTGGCATAGAGGCGTGTAATTTGGGCAGTATGTAATTTTGAGACCGTGTTTTAAAAAAAATTTTAAATGGTACAAATTGTGATAAGCTTCAAATGAAGGCCAATTTTGGGGAGTTTATGTAAGATTTGAAAAGGGCGGTTTGGGGGGGGGATGTGTTTTTTAAAAAATGGGTTTTTTTGTGTGTTGGTTGAATGTTTTGGGGGGGGGTTTGTTAGGGCACAAGGGTATTTTATGGGGGAATTGTGGCATGAAAAGGGGGGAAAGTATGTTTTTCGTGGTTGTGTTATGTGGAGGGTTGTGAAGTTTATTGTATTATAGAAAATTTTTTTAAAAAGGTCCCCCCGGGTACAAAAAATTTTTACTTTTAATACCCCCTTTAAATTTTTTTTTATATTAAAGGGTTGATTGTAAAACTCAATTTTTTTTTTTTTTATTTTTATTTTTTTTTTCTTTCTTTTCTTAAAAGGTCAAAATTTTGGGGAAAAAACAAAAAATAGGAAAAATTTAAAAAAAAAACCCCCAAAAAAAAATAAATTAAAAAAAAAAAAATTTTTGAAAAAACAAAAATAAAAAAAGCAAAAAAAAAAATTTTTTTTAAAATTTTGGGAAAAAAAATAAAAAAAAGAAGTGTAGAAAAATACCCCCCAAAAAAAGAAAAAAAAAATTTTTAAAAATTTTGAAAATTGAAAAAAATTTTTAAAAAAATTTTTAAAAATTTAAATAAAAAAAAATTTTGAAAATCATTTTTTTGGGTAGTTTTTTATTTTTTAAATTTGGGTTTTGAAAATTTTGGGTGTTGGGAAATTAAATTAGATTTAAATTAGTAAATAATTGAAATTTATTGCAAAATTTTTTTTGCCCCCTGGTTTAAAAGGGCGGGAAAAAGGGGGAAAGGTTAAAA
>JAMXBC010000142.1:0-41771 GCA_024138005.1 Lumnitzera racemosa | reverse complement strand
GTAAAAATTAGGTCGTTAGAAACCCCCCTTTTGGGCCCCACCTTCCATCACCCTTCTTTTTTGGGCACCCCCTGGCGTTGTCACGATGCTCGGTGGGGGAAATTGGTTCCTTCTAGTACCTCTTCGACATGTACTTTTAATTCTTCTCAATGTTTTAAAATTTTGATTCAAAATTTTTTCCAAAATTGTTTCTTCATGATCTTTTCCCCATCTTATTTTTTCTAAGTCCTAAAGTTTTTTTAAATTTTGGAAAAAAAGGGTAACAATTCTAGTTTGTAAAGTGAAAAGTGAATTTTCTTCTCGTCTTTGCCTTTTTGCCCCCATTTTTCCATGTTAAAGTGTTTTTGGATTATACTTAAAAGTTGTCCTATATTTTTATCCCAAAAACCCATCTTGTTCTGGTTTTTGCATTTTTTTTCTAATTTTTTTTTCACTTTTTCTTTTTAAATTTTGAGTTAATTATATGGTTTTTTGGGTATTTAAAGGATTTTTGTGAATAAAATTAATTATTAATCATCCGAAGGAATAGTATATTTTTTATATTATTTTATCCCTTTTAAAATTTTTATAGTGTAAATTTTTATTTTTAAAAGTTTAAATAATTTATTTTTAAAGTTTGATAAATTTTCATTCCCTAAATTGTAGTTTATAGGGAAAAAAATTATAATATAGATATTTAGAAAAAATCATCTATTTTTAGCTTTTTAAAAAATTTTTTTTTATTATATTTCTATACTTTGAGACTTACGATTTTTCTATCTAACTTTTAGGATTTACGTGAAGTATTATCTTATTCAGTTACTTTACGTTACCCAAAATTACAAATTGAATAATTTCATGAAATTATAAAGGGTTTAACTAGTGTGTCTATTGAAAGCTCGAAGTGGGGGGGTTTGCCTGTGACTTGGCATCCTAAGGTGAGCATGAAGTAACTTGTTTTAGGTAGCAAACTCCTTAAGTAGGCGCTTTACACTTCCAAACGCTATTCAAGTTTCCTTAGCTGGGTTTTAATTGTTAGTCGTTGGTTGTTCTCGAGGTTGTCAATGGAGATATGTGGAATTAAAGGTGGTGTTTGGGAAAAGTGTTTAGTGTATTTTTGGGTGGAGGTTGGTTTTTTTCTTACAAATGGCGCCAGATTTGTTTGGGTTTTTAGGCAGTAAAGATTGTTGGACTGACTTTATGCTATTTGTAAGCTTAAAAAATAATAAAAGGGGGGGCGTTGGTATTGTCTGCGTGATAATTGATGTTAGCTGTTAGGTGTATAAAGAAAATAAAGGTACTTGATGCAAATAGAAAGTTTAGTGCAAAAAAGATCAGGGGTTTTATATTTGGATGGTACCTTTTATTTAAGAAGAAGAGTTGAGGGTTTGGAGAAAAGTTGTGGGAGAAGTACGTTCAAAAAGTAATGCTAGAAATTTTCAAAGCCAATGGGGTTTTAAAAAGTGGAGTAGTTGTTGACTCAATGTTAAACCTTATTACAATTTCAAATATTATTGGCCCATTGTAGTTGGTTGGGTTACTACAGGATAGGGAAGCCAGATAGAGCCATTGCCTAAGTATAAGCTCGTTTAAAATGTATGGCCGATGAGTTCATGTCTAAAAGGTCTTATTATAAGTAGCTAAAATTTTATAAGGGAAAGATCTAGAAAGATTGATTATATATATATATTATAAATTAAGAATTGAATTGCTACATCAAGAAAAAAATTGTTTACTAGTAATTTTTTGACAGTTGTTTCTAAAGAAAAAACTATAATTAAATTGATTGAAGGAATGGAACCTTAGGATGGTCACGTCGATGAATTGCTTTAATAGTGTACAACTTTGCGGGGGTGTTTATTGGGTTTTGGGGGGTGGGTATTCAAACTCTTTAACTAGCAAAGTATGCAAATGTATATTATATGTAAAATTCATGTATGTGTATATATGTGTGTATAATGCAAAAAGGTTACTTATGGACTTTTCTTACTTGAGTAGATGCTTTTTATTTTTTTTTTATTGGTAATGGATAATTTTAGTTTTAAAAGCTGGAGAGGTAGGAACAAGTTTTACATGTTTCATTTGACAAAAGATTGCCAATGTGACTACCCATTGCTTGAGGTGTGAAGAAGATCTTAAAAAAAAGTGGTATGTAAACTTGAATCGATTTTTTTCGGGCCTTTTCTTCTTTTTTTTAAAAAGAGAGTTGAACTTCTTGTTTGGCCAAGTCACAATGTTACTTTGTGCTTGTCCATAATTTGCTCGGGAAGAAGAAAAATTATTGGGGGCGGAAGAATAAGAGGGAAAAATAAAAGGAATAAAAAATTGTGTTTTCTCTTTTTATAGAAAAAAAATTTGGAAATTACTTTTTAATTTTTATTAAAATTCAAAAAAGTCCATTTCATAAATTTTATTTTTATTTTAAGGAAAAAAGTGCATTTAATGGTTTGAAAAAATATTTTCTTTTAAATTCATTCCCTCCCCTCTTTTCCTTTTTAAAATTAGGAAAGAAAAATCATCTTAATCTGTTCGTTCCCCCGCCTTCTTCGTCAATTAAAAAAGGGCCCTTCTGTTCGCTTTTTTTTTTTTTTCCCTTGCATATTTTAATAGAATGGGAATTTAAAAAGTGTGGTTCTTCAAGAAAAAAACAATAATGAGTTCGGTATAAAAAATTTTCCCAGCGCCAGTAGGGTGGGGACTCAACTGGGGGGGGAAAGAAAAAAATTGGAAAAAAAAAATGGGAATGACCCATGTGAATCTGCTTTTCGTATGTGTGAAATGCCCCTAATTATTGATCCCATTCCCCGCGTATTACGTAATTTGCGGGAAAATGAAAAACTGCCCACAATCTTCACAAACCGACAAAAAACACAATTGGGGGCATATACTGCTTTTTTTTTTTTTTTAGGTAAACTTTCTTAATTAAACCCTTTTTAAAACCTATTTTTTTCTTTATAAAATTAAATTTTTTGAGCCGGAATATATTTTTAAACGTATTATATTAAAATTTTTTTTATTTTTTAAATAAAAAAAACTTTTTTTTGCTGTTTTAAAAATATTTTTTTTTATTCATCATAGGTTATAAATTTTAGTAAAATTTTATAAGTTTTTCCCAATTCTTTAAATTTAATCCGTAACCAAAATTATTAACTTTATATTGGTTGATTATGAGTTGTAAGTTCAGCTTAGAATTTAATGGTTAAATAGTTGTTAAAACAGGATTTAGATTTTGCTAACCAAATACATAGCATCAATTCATATTATTTTCATTGACTTATAAGTGGATTTTTGATGATTAACATGTAATTTTGTTGTGCATATAAAATTTTTAAAGATAAATTTTCATTTAAAAATTTTTAATTAATCAAATTAAAACAAAAATAAAATTAATAAGGATTTTGAATCGTCAAGTTTTTAAAGTAAATCAATGTCTTTGTCAAAATAAAGGGGGAAAAAAAAAAACAAAAATTTTAAAATTTATGCTGATTTTTTTTAATATTTCTTTTCAAAAACCTAATTAATCCTTTGGTAAGACTTGATTGCTAATATTAAAAATACATTTGGGATATATTGTTTTTTTTTATTTTTTAAATTTTATTAATTTGATATTTTTTTTGTTTTATAAAAAAATTTTTAAACCCTTTTTTTGTGCTGTTTGAACTTGTCCTATATTAAAAGGCCCAAAAAAGGGTTTTATCATAGTAAGCCTTTTATAACAAATTTTTTTGGATTCACCCCAAATTTGTCTTGTTTTCTAATAAGAAGCCCTGTTGTTGTTAGGGTTAAATTTTTTTGGTTAATTTTAAATAAACTTGGAGAAGGTTTTGTCTAAAATTTCTAAATTCTAAATTTAAACTTTAATGCAACCTTACCATAAAATACTCCAAAAAAATATTTTACCACTTTGTTTTTTTTTCTTTTTAAAAGGGATGGTTTTGGGGATTAACCCTTTTTAAATGGTTCTCAAACACGCAGCTTTTTTTTCTCTTCAAATGGGTCGGGCAATTATTTTTCCCTATAGATGCCAACCCCCTTTCTGCCTAAAAAATTTATTTGTTTTCCGCCATCCCAATTTCCCAACCCCCAGATACAGGCCCCATTACTTTAAAAAAAACCCCTCGCGTCACAACACCACCCCATAGTTCGAATTTGTCAAGAAATAAAAAAAAATTAAAAAAATAAATAAAAAATGGCGAATTCAGGGTCATCGGTTAAATTAAAACCCAGTTTCCCTTGTTGGAACAATGAAGCAACATCTCTCCCCGATGCCGGAAAGGGGAGTTTAAACAAAAAAATTTGGGCCCTCGTTTATCAAATCAACTTCGCCCCAAAGGGTTTCCCTCTCTCTCTCTCTCTTTTCGTGTTCGGGTTTAGAGTTTTGTTTGGGTGAAAATGTAGTTCCCCAAAAAGGTATAGATTTAATTTTTTTTTGGTGGGTGAAAAAAAATTTGGGGTTTGATGAGGTGATATTTTGTTGTTAAATCTAAAAAAAAGGCGAGGTCACAAAAGGGTTTGGTTTTCTAGATTTTTATTTAATTATCTCTACCTCGTTAAATTTTGGGAGGGGAAATTTAAAATTTTATGGGGGAAATTTTTTACCTTGTTAATCTTGGATTGTTAATGTTAATCTAATCATTGAATTAAATTTTCCCGAGTTTTCGTGATTTAATAAATCTGGAATTTTTTGACCCCTAATTTTTCCCAAATTTTAAAGTTTTGAGAAAGAATTATTTGTTATATTTTGTTATTTGGGTTTGGGTTTGGGTTAAAATTTTTTTCCCTTTTTGTCACTGCGGGAAAAAGTCTTTGGGTTTGGGCTAGCTATCTCTTGGTTGGTGTACCACCCTTTTTTGATTGTTTACGCAGGGAAATTTTCTTCTTAGACCTGGTGCATGATAAGAAGGCAATTAGATTTCGGGTTTCCCCTCAAAATATTAGGTTCTAAAAGCAAATGTTTCAAACTTGGGGACGAGATGAAATTTTTTTTTTTCTTTCCCTTTTGTAAGTGCCCCCCCGTGTGTAGGCTGAAAATGCTTGGGGGTATCCCCGGGGAGATCGGAGTGAATTTGGTATTTGTGAAGAAGTTAATTTTCATGTAGATTGTAGTCGAAAAATTCACAATGTGGGGAAAACATACCGGGTTTGATTAAAAGGAGGCAAAAAAGAGCATTGATCGAAAATTTGGAAAAAGGGGTTCATTTTGTGGATCTTCAGGAAAATACGGAGGAAAAGGGGGGATTTTCCCTGTTACTTTTAAGCTTTTGATCAGTCGTACGATATTCCCCTTGCCCTTTTATTTTGATTTAGAAATAAACTTAGATATCAAGTTAGATAAAAATTAGGGGACCGGTTTCAATATTAAAAAGTGTATGGATCTTGGGAGAACCCCCCTGGGTAGTTGGTTGTTGGGTGGGAGGGTAAAGTGCATGGACAACCATGTTGAAATCCTGCTTGGCAATGTTTATCCCTTGCTTAGGATCATTGGCAACCCCTCTGCAATCTGGGCACTCGTTTGTGTGCTTTGCCTAGTCTTTTGCCAGTGTGGGAGACGCTGTGATAGGTATATTTTAAATTCAATGCACAGTTCTTTGGTCAAAAATATTTTTTTGATTTCACAGCCCACAGGATATGATTTTTTTAGGAGTATAAATTCCCAATAATTGCAAGGTTGTAAAAAATGGAAAAGGCTATTAATGGTGTGTAAAGAATGGTCCAATTACGTTGGTATTAATTTTTGCATCAAGTAAGAATGAAAACTGAAAAAAAGTGAATTGTATGTTTAAATTTCTGCCTATTTTACATATGGTACGATTTGGATTATGAACCTTCCTATTGGTAGTTTAGATGGGCCTTTTGGTAGTTTTATTAGCCAACTTAAGTTGCAAAAGGGATTTTGAATATTTTAATTAATACTTGGTGGCTTTAATTGACATTCCCATCTTTATGCATGTTGATTTAGATTAAGCATTTTTTTGGTTTTTTATTATCCTTCCCCCACATGATTCTTGTCATGAAAAAAATCAAAAACCTCTTTGGGGTTTCGTCTTGACGTTTTTAGAATTTTCAAAATCCTTCCCTTTTATATTTTAATTTTTTCCAAAAAATTCTCTTTACCAGCATTTGAAGGGCTGCATGGGAGGTCCCCTTTTTTATAAAGGAAAAAGTTTTTTTTTAGTTACATGTTTTTAGCGATGAAATTCCATGGAAAAAGCGAAGGTTTGTTGGGTTTTTTTTGTCATGTGGGGCTTGGAAAAGATGAAAAAAAGCTGAAAAATTTGTATGTGTATTGTGTCTGTGGCTTTGGGGATTAATAATATTGTTGTCTAAAATAGGACCCCATGAAAGGGGGAAAGCCTGATGTGCATTTTATTCCAAAATGTGATTTTTTTAAGGTTGCCCCTGGAAAAGGGAAACTCAGATTCTTTTATGGGTATTTCCTTTTTTTTGCATTACATGGGGCAATTTTTTTCCATACATGGCTTACTCTCACTTGTAATTTGAAGGAGCAATGAAGATTAAGGGTAGTATTAGTGCAGCACAAAAGTTTACTCCGACATTTTCCCGAAGCCATCAAGATGTAATCACTGTACGGATAAATTCATTAAGTTATGGGGCTTATGATGAAGTAGGAAAGAATGGAGATCCTATATTGTTTTCTGTAAGAATGGTGTGATGGGAGATATATGCACTTGTATGTTGCCTTCCACGTACTGGATGGGCTCTAACTTTGCTAGCGTCATATTTAATGTAGGGCTTTCACCCAGTTACTTACAATAACAATATCTTATTTTCTTTTATGAACTTTTCTTAAGCCAATGAGAAAACAATTAGCAAAAGTGACTCTATAGTGGTCATATATTTCTGCATTTCTTTTGCTTTTTGGGCTGCGTTATTATGGCAAATGACTAATGACAAACATAGGACTTTCTTTGAATTGGGGTGAGTTACGGAGTCTTAATTTTTCAATGCTGAAAACAATAACAGGTATTGTGTTCTAGGCGAAATTCAGTTAGTTTTGTTCGATTTTGGTAGCATTTTGAGTGCCTTGGATTATTTAAAGTGTTGACAAACGTTTTAAGGATGATGTCGGTATGCATCAGAAACTATTCTCAATGAAAAGTACGCACTTTGCAAATATTTCCAAATTGTCCTCTTTTTCAGCCTATAACCAATATCTCTCTCATTTATTCCTACTTATCAGAAATGAATATATACGGACAATTTAATCTCCAGTTACTTGGGTTCGGTTTTATTAACATTTTGAAGTATTTCGAAGAAAGGTTATATGGCAATAAACTATTCGTAGAACGTTTCTAAGAATCGAGCATGTTTATGCGATGGATATGCTCAGAATTTAACAAAAAAAAATCATTTGCTGAGAATGACTCCTTCACTGATGACCAATAAATTAAATTTTGCATAGCTCAACATCAGTTGAATAATAGAACACTATCCTTCTAATTTTTTTTTACTATTTTTTTTTGTTAAGAATGGTAAATGTATGAAATAATTCACCTTTTTCCCTTTTTCTTTTGGCTAGATTTTCTTTATCACATATGACCATAATTTTTCACATTAAAAATGTCACAGTTGGCAAATAAACCATTCATAGAACGTAAAACATGAATTGTGTTATGTGAATGGAGATGCCCAGAATTTATTAATTTAATGGAAAAAAAAAATCATTTTGCTATGAATGGATACTTCACTTATGGGAAACGGAAATAATATTACTATTTTTAAACATATTTTAAAAATAGCGCACTCTAAAACATAATCCTAAAAATATTGTACATGAATTCGGTTTTTAAAAATGCGATTCCATATCGAGCTAAGTTCGGCTTTTTAAAAGTTGGATTTTAAGCAATAAATTTAAAATTGGCTCTTGAAAAGCCATTTAAAAAATAATAATATAATAACGTGAAAATATAAGCAAATTGGTGTGTTAGTCGGTCTTTTGTAGTTTGTCTTTATTGCCTTTGTATGAATACGATCTTTTTCCGAAAAATAATACGGAAAAGGGCTATTAAAAAATATTATGCATATGAAGGCAAAATGAAGGTGTATGCGCATGTACTACATGCACTTTCAGTACTTTCTATTTGTATTGAAGGTGCATGCAACATGTAGCCTCACTACCAAGATGCATCCAGATTGAAACATTTACTTTCGTGTAACATATTACAAGCCAAAATGATAAGTTTACCATAAAAGTTGATTGCATAAAAATAACAGTTGATAAAATGTCTCAACAAAGCTAGTAGGCACAACAACAAAACTTAGTGCATGGAATGGTCATCTGTTTACCAAAGAGTTAATTATAGTAAAAAATAATTGAAAATTGTAATGCCATAACAAGAAAAGCATGCCACAAATTGTGACTTCCGTGAAACCTAAACTGGGATTTGAATAATAAGTATATATAAAGAAATTATCATGTCTTAATGTCAATACAATAATATAAAAAATGACGTATGAAAGTTCTGACAGCACGAGACAGAAGTAAACACCTTTAGCTGTCTTGTAACTGCGTAGGTTGAGGCGGTGCATAGTTAGATCCTTAAAAGGGATGAGGTCGACTAGAGGGGTCAACTGTAGCTAAGTGATGCCTTTACCAATGAAGGACTGTATGTGGAGGGCATTAGTATCTACCAAACTGTCAAACAACATAGTTGAGGAAACATTATTCAATGACATGGAAACTTATGAGTGGCACTCGGGTAATCCAATGTGTTGCCTAGTAATGCAAAAATGCGGTATCACCTTAAATGAAGGAAAAAATTTGTGGGGAAGGAGTAAAAAAGGTGTTTTGATGGCTTTTAGGGGGAGGAATAAATTTTTTGGGGTTTAAGGATTAAAATATTGGATGAGGTGTCCCCTTCCCGAGTTGTAGTTTAAGGGTTAAGAAAAATTAGCTGAAGCCAAAAATAAAATTTTTGGAAAATAAGGGGTTTTGGTTTTAGGGTAGTTTTTTAGAGAGAGAAAAAAGGAGGATTAAAAAAAATGAAAGAAAATGGGAAGATTTATTTTAGTTTTATTTGTTTGAAAAAAATTCCTAACCCTTTTTAATGTTTTATACCTCTTAAAATGGAAATTAATTTACAAAAAGGGGGAAAATCTTTTTTAAGGGGGTAACAAACTTGCAACAAAACTAGTCTTTCTTTTACAAGGTTTTATTTTAAAATAGATTTAAGGGGAATACCTTTTTCCGATCCAAAATTGTGTGATGATGGGAAAAAAAAAAATAAGTATTATAGGTTTTTGGGCTTAAATCCGTTGGTTCTTAACAAGGACAGAGAATGGAGTTTTGCTCTTTTTTAATTATCTAAAATGAGGTTAAGAGCTAAGGAAATAGCCTTCCCATGGGACTTTATGGAAGGGTTAGAACTTAAAAAGGTCCAATGATCTTTTCGGGCTACTAGAATTTTCTTAAAATCATTCCAATATAATTGATTTTTAAATCCTTGTATCTAAACCAAAAGAGAACCTTAAATATTTAAGTTTGTTAAAAATAATTAATATAACAATTTTAGTTTTTTTGCCCTTACCAAATTCTTAGTGGAAAAATATTTTTTGGCCAATTGTTTCCTTTGAATAATTGGTTGTTGTAAGCCCTAAATAAAACCCTGTAAAGGGTTTTGAACTTAGTATGTGGTTTAAAAGGAGTCGGTTAAAAATTTTGACAAAAATTAAAAATAAAACAAAATTTAGAAAAATAACCCAAGTTTGAATTTAGAAAATAAGTAAAAAAATAAAAGAATATAAAAAATTTTTTAATTTTTATATTCCCCTTTTTAATTTTTTTTGTAAAAACATTTTATAAAAAAAAATCGTTAGAAATAAAATTATATTTTTTCTAAAAAAAAAATGCCAAAAATTTTAAAGTTTTTTTACTTATCCTTTAATATTTAAAAATGGTAGTAAAAAATAATGAAATTTTTTAAATGTGAAATTTGTTAAAAATTGTAAATAATTAAAGTTTAAAAAAAATTTTGAAAAATTAGAAAAAAAAATTTTAAAGAAAAGGGATATTGTAAGTTTTTAGGGAAAAAAAAGAAAATTTTTTTTCCCCCCAAAATAAACATTAAAAGGTTAAAAGAGAAATGTAAGTCATCAATTAATATTAAAATTTTTAAAAATTTTAAATGAAAAAAACTAAAAAGTTATTTGGATTTGGGGATGAAAAAAATTTGAGGAAAATAAAAAAAATGGGAAAAAAACTGGGAAAACTTTTAATGTTTTGATTTAGGGAATTGGCCGAATCCACAAAAAATCAATTTTTGGGTTGAACCCCTTCACCCATTTAAAATTAAAAATTTGACAACCACCGGTTCATTTCCGGAAGCTAAGAGTTGATGGTTTAATTTTAACCCAATTTTGCAAAAATTTATAAAATTATTATTTTCCCCAGAAAATTTTAAAATTTTTTTAAAAATTTTTGATGTTTTATTTTTTGTTTTTAAAAATAGTCATTAAGTTTAATTATTTTGTAAATATAATCTTAAAAAAATTATAAAGCTAACAGTTTTGAATGAAATAAATAGTTTAAATGTGTTTTAACTTATTTTTTTTTTTTGTGTCTTAAGTTGTATAAAATACTATAAACATTTTTTAAAAATTAATTTTTTAAAATTTTGTTTTTAGTAAAAAAAATAAAAAAAGGGTTTTAATTTTGGATAATTAAAAATTAAATGAAATTTGTTAGGGAAAGTGAATTAAGGTGTTAATTTCTCTTGTGGAAACATAATGTGTTTGGGTGTTAATTGAAATTAAAGGGGAAAAATTATAAATATAAAAAAATTTATAATTTGAAGTTGAATTTTAAAAATTAAAAAATAATGGGTTAAATTGGTAAAAAATAAAATTTCAGTACAAAAATTGAAAAAAAATTATTTTAGGAATTATATGAAAAATGTAAAATTTCTTAATCAAGAAATTCGGTTACGAAAGGTTGAATTTGAATGAGTTTTTTTAAGATAAGGAAATTAGGGATCCAGATTTGTTTAAATTTAAAAGGGTTTGAAATATTTGGGGGATTTTTAATTGCGATTTAGAGCTAAAATAACTTTTTTGAAAAACAAATTAAGTAATATAGAAATGATGTTAGTAAAAATAAGTTAAAAGGGTTGTTAATCATAATTTTTGAATACAAAAACGTTAAATGTTCTAAAAAGGTTTTTTTTTAAAGGAATGGGACAAGCATTATAGATTAATAAAAGAATATTTCGGTAATTAGTTTAAAACTCACCGAAAGGGAGTCATTTTAATTATCGAAATTGGTTGGTTGATTGTTTGTAAATGTCTTTGCTGTATTTGTTATCTGATTTTAATTGAAAGGTTTGTTTTTGATGATTGTTGTGTTTGGAGTGGTGGGGAAAATTGTTAGATAACGAATTAACCAATTCCCAAATATTAGAAACTTGTATTAAATTGGAGATATTGGATTTCCACCAAAACAATCCCCAAAAAAGTGTTTGGATGGAAAATTAGTTTTTCCTCCCACCCGAAAAAAATGATAAAATGGAAGCCCTGGTGGGAAAAGTTTGGTTGAAAAAAATTTTTAAAGGATAGTTGCTTAATTTGCAAAAATTGGGTTTTATAAGCGTTCTCTAAAACTCCTCAACCTGAAAAAGCGGGAAATTACTTCTATTTCCAATGAACGGGGAAAAAACATTTTGTTTTTTTTGATTTGGAAATTTTTTGTTTGTTTGCATTTTTTTTAGGGGAAAACCCTTTTAAAATTTTTTTTTGGATAAAAACTTGAAAAATTTTTTGTTTTTTTGTTTTTTTTAATTTTAAAAGAATTTTTCCCAAACAAAACTTTTTTAAAAAGCTTTTTTGGCTCATACCAAATGAACTTTTTTTTATGGGCCCTATTAATTTGCAATGCCGGGCCCGTTCCCAATTTTTTTTTTGGGGGGAATTTATATTTTTTTTTTTTTGGGAAAAAAAGGGAAAAATGAGACCAATTTAAAAGGCCCAATTTTTGTTCAAAAGTTTTTTTGGTTTAAAAAAAGGGTTTTTAAAAAAAGGTTTTTTAAAAAATTGAAAACTTTTTTTTATTAAAATTTGATATTAAATTACCCAAAAATTTTTTAAAAAAATTTAATTTATTTTGGAGGAAAGAATCTTTTAATGGGAAAATTTTTTTAGGGAATTTTTTTATATAAAAAAAACATAAAACTTTTTTTATATTTTTTAAATGAAAAAAAAATTTTTTTAAAAAAAAACCCTTTTATGAAAAAAATTTTCAAATTTTTTTAATTTAAAAAAGCTTTTTTTACTTTAAAAGGAAAAAATTTTTCCCTTTCGCCTTTTTTTGGGTAAAAACCATATTTTATACCCACCGTAAGGCCGTTATGTTAAAAAAAGGGGGGGGTTTTTTGTTTTTTTGGGGGAACCTTTTTCGATTTGATCTAAGGGTAAAATTGGGTTTTGGGGGGGTTTAAACTTGTGCCCTTTTTTTTTTTTTGTAGCGTTTTTTTAAAAAATTTATTTTTTTGAAAAAACCTAAAAGGGCCTACGTCGCAACTTCCATTTATTTTTTTAAATGGTTTGGTTTTTATGTTGGTTTTATTTTTTAAATTGTTTTTTGGGCTTTTTAAAAGTTTTTTGAAAAATTTAAAAGGGGTTAAAAAATAAAAAAACCCTAAAAAAAAAAGGGGGAAAAAAAAAAAAAAATTTTAAAATTAAAATAAATAAATATTTTTATTTTAAAATTTCTTAAAGATTTTATTAAAAAGGCAATTCCAAAAAAAAATAGCAAAAATAATTCAACAAAAAACCAACTTCCCCTTAAAATTTATTGTAAAAAAAAATTTTTTAAAAACCCTTGGATTTTTTAAAATGTTAAACCATTTAAAAATGGAAAATTTTGGCTTTTGGGGATTATTCAATCCCAAATTTTATGTAAATTCTTTTTCCCTTAATAAAAAAAAAGCTTGAAAAGGTTTTGCCTTTATTTATTTTTTTTAAATTTTTAACTAGTTTGGCTATTTTTAAAGGGATGGTAAAAGTAGGGGGGAATTAGGGTTTTGTAAAGGAAAAACTTTTTTTTTGGAGGTTTTCTTTTAAGGGGTGTTGGGGAAAACTTGTAAATTTTTTAAAAAATCCGAATTTTTTAATAATAACTTTTTTGGAATGGGGCCCAAGGGGCTTTTAAAGGGGTAATATCCTTTAAAAAGAAGTTAGGAAAGGCCCTGAAAAATAAGTTTTTAGGGTTTTGGGGTTTTTGAAAAAATTTAGGTTTTTATTTAGGGAAAAAAAAAAAAAAAAAAAAAAAAAAAAAAAGTGTTTTTTGATTTCGGTAAGTTACCCATGGTTTTAAAAAAAAAAAAATTTTAAAAAAAAATTAGGAAAAAATTTTAGTAAAAGTGAATTTTTTTTGTAAGTTTGGGGGTTTTTGGGAAAAAAAAATTTTTTAAAATAAAAATTTTTAATTAATTATAATATTAAAAAGTTTTTTTTAAATTGTTTTATTAAACCCTTTATTATTTATAAAAAAAAAAAAAAAAAAAATTTTTCTTTTAAATAATTTAAAATCAATAAAGAAACCCATAATTTGGGGAAAAAATTTTAAAAAATTATTAAAATAAAAAATTTAAATTATTATTTTTAAAAGTTTTTTTTTTTTAAAAAAAAATTATTAAATTCTTTTTAGTGGGTTTAGTTAAAAAATAGGAAAAAAAATTATTAGGCCTAAAAAATTTTTTTTTTTCAAAAATTTTTAAATTTTTGTAAATTTTTTAAGGGGAAAAAAAAAAAAATTTTAAAAGGGAAAATTAATTTAAAAAAATTTGGAAAAGTGAAAAAATTTTCCAAATTCTTGGGTTTCTTTTTTTTGGAATGTTTTTTAGGAATTTAAAAAAATAAAAAAAACAAAAAAAAAATCTTTTTTTCCAAAAAAAGAAAAAAGTGAAAAAGAAAAGAAAAAAAATTTTTTAAAAATTTTTTTTTTTTTTGGGTTTAACAAAAGGAAAAATTAAAGAAAAAAAAAATTTTTTCCTTTTTTTAAAAAAACCCAAATTTTTAAAAAAAAAAAAATTTTTTAAATTTTTTTATTTAAAAAACATTTAAATTTTAAAAAAATAAAAAAGCCAAAAAAGAATAAATTTTTCAAAAATTTAAATTAAAAAAATGGGAAAAAAACCCTTTAAAAGGGAAAAAACCTTAAAATAAAACCCTTTTGGGGAGGGCGGGGGAAAACAAATTTTTGGGGAAATTTTGGTGAGGTCCAAGTTGGAAAAGCCAAATTTAAACCAAAAATTTAAAGGTGGAGTTTTGGGAATTTTTTAAAAAATTTTAAATTTGGGTAAAAAAAAATATTTGGGAAATTTGGGTTTTGATTTAAAATATTTTTTTTAAAAAAGGGGAAAAATTTAAATTTTATAAAAAGTTTTTATTTGTTTTTGAATTTAATTAAAATTTTTTTTACTTTTTGTAAAATTTTTATAAATTTTAAAAATTTTTTAAAAATTTTTTTTTTTCTTTTTGGATTTTTATTTAATTTTTATTTTTTAAAATTTATTTTTTTTTTTAAAATTTTTTTAACCCTAAATTTTAATAAAAAATTTTTTATTTTTAATTTTTTAATTTTTAAAATTTTATTTTTTAAAATTATTTTTAAAATTTTTTAATTAATATTTTTAATTTTTTCTTTAATTTTTTTAAAATTTAAACAAAAAATTTAAAAAAAAAATAAATTAAATTTTTTTAACTTATTAAAACCCCCCAAAAAATAAAAAAAAAATTTTAAATATTAAAAAAAAATTTTAATTTAATTAAAAAAAAAAAAAAAAAAAAAAAAAAAAAAAATTTTAAATTTTTAAAATCAAAACTCAAAACTTAAAAATTTAAATTTAAACTAAAAATTTTTACTAAAATAAAATTAAAAACTTTTTTAAAAAATTTATCTTCTATTTCCCCCCTTTTTAAATTTAAAATTTTTAAAAAAAATCAAATTTAAAAATCGGAATAAAGAACAACCTTTTTAGCAAGAAAGAAAGGTTGGCAAAAAAAACCCAAAGGGGTTTTTAAACTTTCAAAATGAAATTAAAGTTTAAATCTTGGGAGGAAAAAATTTTTGGAAATTTTGATAAAAAAATTTAAAAAATTATTGGGAAAAAAACAATTTCAAAAAAAGGAAAACCCATTTTGGTTTGGGACAAAAAGGGGAGACACAAAACCCCCAATTAAGTTTGGAAAATGGGGGAGGGGGGGCCCCAAAAGGGAATTTTTTTAAAATTTTGGAAAAATTTTTTTAAAAACCAAATTTTAATTTTTTTTTTAAGAAAGAGGGGGGTTTTTAAAAAGCAAAAAGTTAAAAGGGAAGTTTAAGAAGGGCAAAGGGAAAAAAAAATGTTTAAAGTGTGGAAATTTCGGGGAATTTTAAATTGAAAGAACAAAAAAAAGAAATTTAAAATTTTTTAAAAAAGGGGTTTAAAAACTAAAAATAAAAAATTTTATTTTTTATTAAAAAAATTTTGGAAAAGAATTTAAATTTTTCCAGGGGAAACAGGGGATTTAGCCCAAAGTTTTTTGGGGAAAAACTTTTTAATGGGGTTAATTTAAATTAAAAAGGGGTTTTTTAAAAATTTTAATTTTAGTAAAAAATAAAAAGGAATTTTTTAAAAAAATTTCAAGGAAATTATAAGGTTTTAAATTTTAATGTTTTTTTGTTTTAAAAAGAAAAAATTATTTTGTTTACATGGGAAAAGCAAGACTTTCGTTTGGAAAAGCTAACGGAAAAATTTTTAAAAAAATGTTTATAAATATTTTAAATTAAAAATAAAAATTTTAAATTTTTAAAATAAAAAAAATTTTAATTTTGGAAATCCTTTGGTTTTAATTGGTTTTAAATCTTTTTTATTTTTTATATAAAGTTGATTAAAACTAAATTTTTAAAATTGTTGCCGAAAATTAAAAGTTTTGTTTTTTTTGGGAAAACTTTCTTTTTTTTATTTTTTTTTTTTTTGTTATGTTTTATTGTTTTTTTGGGTTAAATTTAGACTAAGATTATTTACTTTACTTAAAAATTTTGTTAAACTTTTTTTTTAAAAAGGGTTTTAAAAATTATTTTCTAATTTTTCTTAAAAAAAAAAAAAAAGAGAAGGGAAAAATTATAAAAATTTTTTCAATTAATTTATATTTAATAAAATTTTTTAAACTATAGTTTTTTTCATTTTTATTAAAATAAGGAAATGATTTTTTAATAAAAAATATATTATAATGGAATTTTTAAAATTTTTCTAAAATTTATTTTTATTTTGTAAAATGTATTTTTATGTTAAACAAAATAATTTTTTTTTTATATAAAATAAAAAAAAATAATTAAAATTTTAAGGATTTTATATTAAAAAAATTTTTAAGATTAAAATATGTTTTGGGAATTTTAAATAAAATTTAAAAGAAATTTTTGATCTTTATTTAAATTTTTTTGGGGTTAAAAAAAAATTTTAAATGTGTAAAATAAAAATATTTTTTTTTTTTATAAATTAAATTTTTTTAAAAATTTTTTAAAGAAATTGAAAACCTATAATCTTAAATTGGGAATTCTTTTTTTGGGAAAATAACAATTTTTAATTTCTAAAAATTTTTTCTTTTTTTGATTTTCCTTTCCTTCATTCCCAAATTTTTAATGGAAAGGTTAAAAGGGGAAATTGTTTTCTTTAAAATTTAAAAAGGGTTTTAACCCCTATGGTTTTTAAGGGTTAAAAATTTTAAATTAAAAAAAAATTAAAAATTTAAAGGGTAATTGGGCCCCATTTGTTGGGTTTTTGGTTTATGAAAAGATTTTTTTATTTTTTTTTCCCCAGGAAAAGTTTTTTTTTTCATTAATTTTCTATCAATCAAAGGGTTTAATGGCCCTTTCCCCTTTATTTTTAAATTTTTTAGACAATTTTGTTTTTTCCCATTTTTCAATGGTTTTTTTTACAACAAAGAAAGGAAAAGAAATTTTTAAAGGGAAAGGAAAATTTTAAAAAAATTTTTTTATTAATATTTGTTTTAAACCATTTTTAATCAAAAAAAAGAATTTTTTCAAAAACAAAAATTTTTTTGGGCCCTAAATTTTTCCATAAATTTTTAAAAGGGTTTAAAATTTTTATGTTAAAAATTGTTTTTGCTCCTTTTATTTTAAAATATCCCAAAATTGGAAAATCTTTTAAAAATAAAAAATTTTGGGAAAGGAAAAATTTCCAAAATTTTACAAAAGGAAAAAAAAGGAAAACCAAAATTGAGTAAAAGAAAAAAAAGGGCAAGGAAAGTTTAAAATTTCCCAAACAAAAAACAAAAATTAAACCCCACCCAAAATTTTTTTTTTTTAAAAAAGACCCAAAAGGTTTTTTCTTTATTTTTTATTTTTAATAGAAATTCAAAACCCCAACTAAAGCAAAATTTTCCCCCCCCAAAACTAGTAATTGAAAATTGTTTTTCAACGTTTTTACCTTTAAATTATAATTTTTAATTTTTAAAAATTATATTTTTATTTAACCCCCATATGATTAAAATTAAATTTTTATTTTGGTTTTTTTTTTTTTATAATATTAAATATTTTTTTAAATTCAAAATTTAATTAACTATTTTTCCCTAAATTTTTTGGGTTTTTTAATAAATTTAAAATTTTTTTATTTAAAAATTTTTAAAAAAAAAAAAATGTTTGATATTTTTTTTATTTTTTTTATTTTTTAAAAAAGAAATTTAAAAATTTTTTTTAAAAAAAAAATTCTATTTGTTTTTATTAATTTTAAAAAAATATATTTTTAAAATTTTTAAAAAAATTGGAAAATAGATTATTTTTTAAGTTTTGGTAATTATTAAATTTATAATTAAATGATAATATCAAGCATTTTTTTTTTTTTTTAGTTTTTAAAACAAAAAAAGCATTCAAAATTAGTCTTTCCATTTTGGAAATTTTGTTATACCATTAAGCTGAATTGAAAAAATTTTAAAATAACGGAAAAAAGGCCCCCAATTTTCAATAGAGGTTGAATTTTATATGGGTTTTTTTAATAAGAAATATAATAACAGTTAATATAGTTAATTATTTATGGTTTTCAAAAATAACTGGTTTGTGTAAAACAAATCAAGGGGTTTTCCCCAGTTTATAAGGAAACAATTTTTTCTTTTTTTATGAAAATTTCTATTAAAATGAGGGAATAGGAAGCCTAAAAAAAACCATTGGAATCATGTCATATAAAAAAAATGGGGGGGAAGTCCCCTTTTTCAAATTGGTTGAAATAAATTGTTCTGCTAGTTTTTCCTAAGAGTCAAAAACTCATACTCTTTTTTTTTTTTGTATTGGAGGTTCTTTCTTACCTCTTGCTTTTACCCAAAGAAATAGAAAACCAAGGTGCTTTTACATATGAAAGGGGGAAAAAAAGGTTTTACATAGAAAAGCCCTTACCCATAAATATGGATAGATAGGGGGGGGTATATAGAGGATGTTAGCCTTGGGGGTCTTGAAACCAAAGTATTAATAAGAAACCAGGAAATTTTTCCCATGTGAGGGTTAATCTTCTTGTCTTATTTATAGAAAACAAAACAAATCGGCTCGATTGTATGATGAGGGAATCCTTTTTGTTTTTTTTTTAGGAGAGGTAGAAAAGAGGGAGGAGCTTTAAAATTTGATTGATGAAATTAATGCAACTTTTTATTTTTTTTATGAAAAAATAAAAATTTATTTCCTTATATCAGCCACCAAATTAAAAAAAAAAATTGGGTTTTTCACTATAATTTTTAAATTTTGTATTTTATTTAGCATCCCAAATAAACCTAATATTTATTTTGTAGTTAAAAAACGGGTTGTTTTAACCCCCTTAAATTAATTTAAACAATAAATAGGTTTTAATTAAAAAATTAGAAAACAATTGTTTTGGGCCAAAATTAAATTCCCAATAAGATTACAAATGTTATTTTTTTATATTTTTTTATCAATTTTTAAAAGGGAAAAAAAAATTATTTTTATTACACTGCAGCAATGTGTGTTTGTAATCAATTACAAGGCCCAAGTAGTCCCAAAATTTCTATTAAAATGTTTATATGCCACTTCATTAAATATAATTACATATTTATATAAAAAAAAAAAATTAAATTTTTGTTAAAAAACATATAATTCATGATATTACAATAAAAAAATTTTAATAAAATATATAAAATTTAAAAACAAGTTAGATTAATAATTCTATATTATATTATTTTATGGAGTCTACATAAAAAAAATGATATATATTTAGTAATTACTATAAAGTATATAAATATATATGGGTTTATGTTTCCCTATTATCATTTCTTCTTCTTCTTTTTTTTTTTTTTTTTTTTGTTTTAAATATAGCTAATTATTATAAAAACCCTAAAGAAACAAGGCCCAAAAAAAACTAACTAGTGAAAGAAAATCATTTAGATCTAAGTCAATAGAAGAAGAGAAATACAATGAGAGTCTTAAACAACAAAAAAAAAAAAAACTAGGAAGTTTACTCAAAAGATCCCCAAAATTTTGAAAATTTCTTTAGTCCTTTGCAAACAAGTTGCCCATTAGATTTAATCAGGCTTATTTGATAAAAGGAAATAATAAAAGGGAGTTTAAAAATCAGCATTTTATAAGCCCGAATGGATGTTCATTTCAATGTTTGGTTTCCTATTCGTCTATAGCTAAGGCCAAGTCCATCTTAATGTTATTGAATTTTAAGTCCTTATTTGCCTATTTTTCCTTTTAAAGAGTTGCCGTTAGCTTTGTTTCCCAGGAGGATGAAGCTTAATCAAATGTATACCCCACCAAAAACCCAAACCTATTTCATCTCTCAATAAAAACCCCAACATTTAAATTCCCTTGTCATAAATGCCCCTTTTATGGTTGATTTTTACAAAACCCCCCCTGGTCTTATTAACAAATAGTAAATCCCTCTTTCTAAATCCTCTTTTTGTAAATTTTAAATTTTTGGTAAGAAGCCCCCCATTCATTTGTTTTGGCTCTATTTTTTTGGGTACTGAAAAGATCTGTTTTGGTTTTTAAAAATTTCCATTCCCTTTTCCTCCGATGCTTTAGCATAAAAGGATAAAAGTTGTTTTTGTGGGCTTACGTCCTTTTAGCATTTTTTTCCCGAAACATTTTCCCCCCGTAGTATTGTAACATTAAATCTTATTGCTTACTCTATCTAACTACATTCCCCCCTCATGCCATCCATCCTTTCTCATGAAAATTTTAAAGAATAGGTGCCAGATGGTTTTATAGTCCCTTCGAAAAGGGAAATTCATTCAACATTTAAACCCCTCAACTTCGTTTTGCTCTTATAGGGGACCCCCCTCATGGTTTTGAAAGGAAAATTTAGATTTTGGATAAGTAGGGTCTTTTCCAAATTAAACCCAAATTCCCCATTCTCGTTCACTTCCCCATTTTCCTTTTCTTAATTGTTGATTTTTAGATAGTCCCCATCCCGTCCTCAAACCAATATTTTAAATTTATTTTTATTTTCATCGATAAGATTACTTCCCTAGCGAGATTAAAATTATTTATAAATACCTATACTGTTTTTTTTCTCATTATTAGGGTCTTCCCCAAACCCATTGCATTGTGAGCAAGAAATCAATTAGAGGGATTGTAAAACCCCTTGACCAATTCCTTTCTTATGTTTTTTGGTTCGCCCAAAAAGCGTTGTTTCTTTATTTGAGCTTGATCCTTAAATTTTTCTTAACCAAAATTTCCCCAAATTCTTCAAGGACCCATAGAAAACCTGACCCTAAAATTTTTAAAGGAAGTGCTCGGCCTTTTATTTTAGTACAAACTACCTTGTCCAGAGAAAATTCTTACAAAATTTGTCCCCTGCCCGTTTGAAAAATTTTTTTTTAAATTTATATTCTAACTTTAAGCTTCATCAATTTGGTTTTTAATTTTTTTTTTTTTTCCCTTCCCTAATATAATTTCCTTTTTTTTGGCATGATCCCCAAGAAATTTTATGCACTTTCCAATCTTTTCCACTAGATGCTTTGGAAAAGGAAATACCCTTTTACCTTTAATTTTTTCATTACTAATAATATGACTTATATCTAAACCTAAAAATTATAATATTTATTATATTTGCATTAACATTTAAGATATTAATTATATACTAAATCAAATTTTTACCAAAATTAACAAAAAATTACAAAATTAAACCTAATTTCCCTTTTTAAGTTTTAGGGTCTAAAAATTAAATTAAAAATTTTTGAAAAAAAATTTTGAAAAAAATCTTCATGCATATTATAATTCCCAAAAAGTTACACAAAAAAATTTTGGTCAAAATACATGTTTGAGATTATTTAAATTTAATAAAAAGTAAACATGTTTAAAGATTTTTTAAAAACATTATTTCTAAAACCTAAATTTTTTCAAATTAATTTTTTTTCCAAATCTATATACAAAAAAAATTTTAGAATAAAAATTTCATAATTTTCATACATATTTGGTATTTTTACTAAATTTAAAAAAATTTTAGAGGGGGAAAACAAAACCACAGATTGAAAAAACTTCAGCCCAATGATGGCTCCAACTTTGTCGACATCACCGGTAGTAGATTTGTATTAGGGGTGGTGGCGCCCCCCTCAAGTGAAATTTTTCAGTATAGGTTTTCCTTATTACCCTAATTATACATATTTTTTTAAAAACCTTACTTCCTTTTTTTGGTTCTCACTTTTTTTCTAAAATTCCCAAAAGTTTAAAATGAAATTTTTGGGGGGAGTGTTTAATTTATGTGTTTTGGGTTTGGTATTTTTCTTTAATTTTTTTGTTACATTTGTCCTTTTTTTTTTTCTTTTTCACTTTCTATTTGGATGATTTCTTGGTTGATTTTTATCCTTACTTCCTAGCATGCCAGACCAAAATTTGGAATTTTTTCACTTTTCCATTTATTATTTTTCTTTAATTTTATGAATTTCCTAATTATTTGCATTTTTTTGATATTTTTTAGGTATGCTAAGTAAATTTTGATATTTTACCTCACGTAAACACTAATGTACAATTGAATACTTTTTAAAAATTATTTTTTTTATTTTTTAATTTTTTGGTGCATATAATTTTCTTTTTATTCGTTAGTTATTAGAATCGTTTTTGTGTTTTTTTAAAAAATAGGGAAATATACTATAATCAAAATTTAATATAATTATTTTATTTCTTATTTTCCTAAATCCAAACTTACAAAAAACATTTTACTAATATTCCTTTTGTTGTAAAATTTAAATCGATTGGATAATTACTCGATCAAACAACTTATCAAAAAGTCTAAATTTACGAACCCAAACCCTAAACACTTGATTTAGGGCTTACACTAACTTTTTTTGCGGGGGATTATGCTGATGCATGGGTTCAAAAAATTGTATTAGATGTGATTTTAAGTTTAAAGCTTTTTGGGGAAAAACATAAAGAAGCTCCAAAAAAAATTGTATTTACATCATGTTCAATATTTTACCATTGTAGATAGACGATGATAGAGGTTTTGAACAGAAAAATAGGCAACCTTTTCAAGTCTATTAGGAAGAATCTACATAATTGGATTAAAAATTTTAATGTCTCCATTTGATGGATCTTAACATGAGAAGTCAAGGTGTAAACTATTACAAGTCAATCCTTCCCAATTATTATGTTGAATTATGTTTTGTATTTCATTGAAATGCCTTTTAATGAGAAATTTTTTTAAGATTTACTAGAAAAAATTTATTTTTAGATATTTCCTCAGGGTGTAACACTCTTATGTTAAAACATGCACTCAATTAAATAATATCGCAAGCTTAAAAAACCCGGGCATATAATAAATGAGTTGCGGTAGGCGTTTGTGAGGTTTTCAAAATATGTGAGCAGCTACAACAACGTGCACTAAGTACAACAATTAAAACCCTTTAAAGTCATGGTCGCAATTGTCCCCCCATATAAAACCCAAACCCATAACAGTAATGGGCCTTTCAGGCTTTTAGTTGATTACACAAGGGTTGATGCTTTCGTTTTAAATAAAAAGCTCAATTAAGAATTTAGCTAAAATTTTCATAAAAGTTTAAAATATCTTTATAAATATATAAGTTAGTGTACATTACCCCGGAATTCCCCTGAGATTTTACATCAAACTTAGCTAGCTAAATTTTAAAATCATATATCGTTTTCTCCCAAAAATATAAAAAGACTTTAAAAAAATTGATCATTGGGCTAAATTTTCCCCTCCCCATATCCCAAAAAAAAAAAATCTAAATTTCCAAAAAGTTGTAAGCGGCATTGCAATCAAAAGTAGAACATGCAAAATGTCTATTTGGGTACGGTAACTATAGCTTAATAAGTTGAATTGGAAACTCTAAATGTTTACAAGCACATAAGGTTTTCAACAATCATTTTCATGAATGAACAAACAAATGATACACAATGTGTCGGTTCATTTTGAAATTAGAGATTTCCTGCTTTAATCCCGGTTGAGGAGTTTTCATGTTATGTAACAGCTTAAACCCAAAACCCCCGTTTATGCAATTAAGACATACTCCTTTTAAAACTACTTTTAAACCAATGCTTCTCCTCACCATGATTTCCCATTTTCACTTGTTGGTAAGGATGAGGAAAAAATAAATTTTTATCCAATGCTACCCCTTTTTTTAAGGTATTTGGGGTTTGGGTTTGGGAAACCAAAAGTTCCCCATAGGGTTGCAATACAGTTTCTTTGGTATTTAGGTAGATTAGGATTAAATTCGGTTTTGGGTGACTAGACAATTTTCCCCACCCCTCCCTTTACAACAAACATCAAACATAACAAAATTTAATACTAAAAACAGTAACAAGTACTGAAAGATATTTACAATTACAAACATACACAAAATAAGTCCGGTACTCTAAAATGTACTCTAAATACGGTTTTAGTATTAAATCAACTTACCCGAAATCATCAATATTTACTTAAACGATTATAGATTTTCTTTTCTCCCGGTTTATAATATAAAACGTTTTTTTATTTACACTTTTAAGTTTGATTTAAGTTTTTATTTAAAATTAATTTCCTTAAAAAATATATTATTTAATAACGATTATTTATATTAGTTAAAGGTTTGTTTTTGAATTCGATTCCGATTCAAATCTAAAACGGCCCAATTTTTTGAATAGTCCCAAGAACGTTTCAACCTTAATGTGAAATTAAACACATTAAATTTTAGTATCCTTTCATGCTTGTTTTTAATTAAAATTTTAACTATTCAATTATTTAATCCTAAATTTGTTTTTGAATTTACTCTCGTGTAGAAATTTTACATTTTTCATTTAATTTCCTAAAATTAATTTTATATGATTTAATATGTATGAAAAAATTTTTTTTATCCCCTTTAACCTTTTTTTTATATTTTTTAAAATTCAATTAAAAATTACTAAATTGTTATATTTACTTATAATTCCCCTTTTTAATTTCAATTTAAACTCCAAAAGCTGATTATGTTTCCACATTAGAGATTAAAATCCTTTAAAAATCTCTTGTCCTCTAATCGTAATTTTATTTAAATTTTTTAATTAATCCAAAAAATTTCTATTTTTTCATTTTTTTAGTCAACAATTTACTTAAAATTTTCAAAAATTTAATTTTTAAAAGTGGCTTATTGTATTGTTCTATTTCACTTAAGTTTTTTACCAAAAAAAAAAAATGAAGTTAAACTAACTTTTTTTAAACTATTTTTTTAATTCTAAATGTTCAGCTTTACTCAATTTTTAAGTACTCTATATTTAAAAAATAATTAAATTAATGTTTTTTTTCCCCAAAATTTATAAATAAAACATCAAAAAAAAAAAATTTTAAAATTTTTTTAGGTAAAATTAATAATTTTACTAAATTTTTTCAAAATTGGTTGAAAAATTAAACTCATCTAATCTTGAGCTTCCGGCCCCCATGACGCTAGGTTGGTCAAAGTTGAAGTTCAATTTAAAGGGGGGTGTTTGGTGGTTCAAACCCAATGGTGATATTTTGTGGATTTGGCCCAATTTCCTAAAAGCAAATTTCATGAAATTTTGAAAACCCCCGTTTTTTTCTCTCAAATTTTTTTTTTTTCTCAAATTTTTTTCAACTCCCAATAGCCCAAAAGAAATTTTGTATTTTTTTTGCATTTATAGATTTTGTAAAGCAAATTTTTAAAGCATTAATTTGAAAGACATGAATTTTCTTCTATTTTTACCTTTTAAGTGTTGATTTTTATTGATAAAAAATTTTTTTTTCTTTCCCCCAGTACCCCAACTTGATCTAGATCTTCCTTTTTCCTTGATTTTTTTTCAAATTTTTTTTTGATTTTTTTTTTAATTTTTTTTTAAAATTAGCAATTTTCTAAAAAATTTCGAGCAATTTAAGTAATTTTGATTTTACCACATGTAAATATAGGAGTTTTAAATAAATCTCTTAAATTTTTGGTCTTTATAATTTTTTTTGTAACTATAAAATTTTTTCTAACGATTTGTTAGTTATCAAAAGTATTTTTCAAAATTTTAATTAAAAGGTAATTACTTAAAATTAAAAAAATTTTATATTCTTTTTTTTTATTACTTATTTTCTTAAAAATTTAAAAAATTTTTGGGTTATTTTTACTATATTTCTTATTTTTTTTTTAATTTTGGGTCGATCAAATCTTTTAAAGATGCTTAAACCCTTTCATATAGTTCAAACCTATAGATAAGGGCTTTTATTTAGGGCTTACAACAACCAATTATTCAAAGTAAAAATTGTGCCCAAAATACTTAGATCACCAAAAATTTTGGTTGGGGCAAATATAGGGGTAAAATTTTTTTTATTTTGAAAAAGCTTAATTTTATTTTAAGGTTAAACTTTTGGGTAGTGACAAGGCTTAAGAAGTTCAATTATATTGGGAAGATTTTAAAAAGTTTTGGGTTAGTAGGTCAGAACAAAAATATTGGACCCTTTTATCTGCTTCTAACCTTTCCTAGGTAGAGTTAGACCAGGGAAGGGGTTTTGCTTGACTCTTACAAAACTCATTTTTTATAATTATGAAATGAGCAAAACTCCCTCTCATTGTCAAATTTTTTAAAACATCCAAGGATTCGTCAAGCCCAAAAGCCTTAAAACTTAGCGTTCCTCATCATCTACCAATTTTAGAGAAAGAGAAACGGTATTCCACTATGAAAAACCCTACTCTTTAAAATCAAGAACGTTAAATAAAAGAATGATCTCAGTTGTTCAAGAATTGCAAGATTGATTTTTACCCTTGAAAAAAGATTCTCCTTTTTGATAAATTTTGGTTTTCCTTTTAATTGAGGTTTAAAAATATAAATATGGGGTTTGGGGTTTTTTAAACCCAATCATACCAAATATCTTCGTCCATTTTCTTTCTTTTTCTCTTAATCCTACCTTCTTTTTTCTTAAGAAAAATACCCCAGAAACCACTCCTTACTTGCTCAAAATCGAGTTCATTTGAGTTCTGAGCTAATCTTTTCTTAACCATCTAAAATAAATTCGGAAAGAGACACCGTCATACCCCATCTTCAACTCCTTAACTCGAAAACCCCAAATTTTATTCCTCATCCCCTTGAAACAGCATCAAAGACTGGTTTTGGACTCCTGTAATATTCTCTCTCTTATTTAAGGCATGCCCACCCAAAACCCCGAAGCTTCAACCTAGTTTGGCTCCGTCCCACTTTTTGATTTGTTTGAAGGTTTGAATTTTTTTTTTGAGTTTTTTAATGTTTCTCTTTATTCAAATAATAGTTTTAAAAATAATAATAAAGGTTTAAGATGGGAGATGGGTGTCTTTAGTATATAGGTTAAACCCTTATCTAGAAATGAGTAAGGTCCCCCTTAAAAATATAATAAAAATGAAAATAAAAAAATTTTTCTTTACAATTCTTTTTTGAAAAATAAAGATTGGGCTATCAAAAAATTTGTGCTTTTTTAAAGTTTTATTTTTTTCTTAAAAGATGTCCTTTGAAAAAGGGTGAGTTAAATCTACATACTTTTTAGAAAAAATCAATATATCTTTTTTTAAAAATTTAGAAAATTAGGGCTTTTACCAAAAAATTTCATTTAGAAAAAATTGTTTTTTCAAAAAAATATTAAAAAAAATTTAATTTAAAATTTTTTAAAAAATTTGGATCAAAGTAAGGATTTTTCAAAAATAAATACAAATTATGGCCTTTTTTCCCTTTTGTTTTCTTTAAATGAATTAAAAGCCTAATGATGTAACTTGCGTTTTTAAAAAAAAAATTTTAAATAAGCAAAAAAATTTTACAAAGAGAAATTATAGCGATCTGTTCTGAATGGTAAAAAATGGCCTTTCAGGATATATAAAAGATAAAATTTTTTTTTCCCTTTTCCCCTTTGGAAAAAAAAAAGAAAAATAGAAATTAAAAAAATGAAATTAAAAAATGGTTTTTTTTTTAAGTTAACAACTATTTTTTAAATTCAAACCTCTTTGTGTTTTAAAAGTGAACCTTTGGGTTTTTAAAAAAATAGATCTGAATTTAACTTTTTTGTTTTTTTTTTTAAATTTTTGAAAAATGTTTTCAAAATCAAGCTAATACTAAATTTGGGCTAATTTACCCAATTTGGGTTTTAAATTTTCTGAATTTCTATGGTTTCATTGAGTGGGAAATTTTAATTTTAAAAACTAGAAAATTTTTTTTTTTTTTAAAATTCAAATTTTGGGGTTTTTAAATTTAAAAAAGTATGGGGTTTAAATTTTAAAAATTTAAAAAAAAAAAAAAAAATAAATTTTTTAAATCTACAACCCATTTGTTTAAAGGTTTAGTTTCTTTCAACATTAAAAAAGCTTTCCCCAATATGGCGGTTTGTCATTACAAACAATAAATTTAACAGTTCGCTCAATATCAGTTATTTATTATATTTCTATTCTTTAACCCTTGGGGTTTGAATCTTCAACCCTTTTCCTTTATAAAATGCAAGCCTCGAATTGCTAGCTCGCAAGTGTAATTTGGAGTACTGACACTAGAAGGCCTAAAACTATAAGATCCATAATTTGCTTTTTTTAGCAAACGACAATAAACGTACATTTAAAAGTCATAAAACATCAATCGACGATTAAGAGTCTTGCCTTATTTATACTCTCATAAAATAAATGTGAAGTATATTGTCCATCAACCATAATTACAAAAAGCCACAACTGGAGTCATTTGTCCCATATTTATAAACTATGATAACAAGTATAATTAACAAACAAAAATGGAGTCTATTCTTTAATGTAAAAATAGCTTTTCTAGCAATGTTTAAAAAAAACCTATACACTCCTCGTAGTAAGTGCAATCCTCATAACCTTCTAAGTTATACTAAATTGTATCCAAGTCATATAAAAATCCTAATCTCCTACGGTACTTGTATTAAAACAAGGGTCTAAGGTAAGAAAAAAACCTAGTATGAAAGGGTTTCAAAAACATATGATGAATAAGTAATATTCATTTCACATATAAATGAAAAAAATGTTATCGAATAGTTATTATCTTTATTTAAGCAACAGCATTTAACAAGCTTTTGCATCCAAAGTTACGGGTTTTATTTTTTTGAGTCCCCGTTCATTAAAAATGTATTTAGTTTCGGATACTTTCCAACATTTGAGTCATTAAACAATTTAAAACTAACCAAAACAATATAAAGCAATTTCTCAAGGGAAAACCCCCTTAAATCCCCCATTTTTTTTATTTACTATATATTATTGTGGGATAAAATAAGTTTAGTAAATTTCTTTGTGAAGTGAATTATTGCTTTAAATTTTTGGTTTCTTAGAATGGATTTGGGCCATATATATCATACAAAATACTAAAGAAAATTAAAAAAAAAAAAAATAAATTTTAAAAAAACAATAAATAAAATTTTTATTTTTATATTTTTTGGGATTTTGTTTCATTAAGAGATTTTGCTTTTTTTTTTATTTTCCAAAAAAACTAGTGACCGTTTTACTAGTAATATTTTTGGGAGTTTTTTAACATGTTTTTTTTATATGCCATATTCTTATTTAATTTTTTTCAACTATTAAGTGTTACAAATAATATTATCTTTAACAAATCATTTTTTAATTTTGGGAAAAGGTATGCTAACGATGATTTGGTCAATTTTGTGCTTTTATATTTTTTACTGATCAAAAATAAAGAAAAGCTAGGTTACGAAAAACCCCTTTTTAAACTTTGGTTTTTTTCGTAGCCATTTTTTGAACTTTTTAAACGTAATCTTTTTATAAACCTTTAAAGCTCACAAATGTTAAAAAATTTTGTGGTAAATAAAGATGCAAGCTATAGAGTTTTTAAAACTCTCCGACTCAAAATTTGGGTTAAAAGAATGTGATTCCCCCTAGATGATGAAATCTGAAATAAGTTATCTATATTAAGATATATATAAACTTTTATATAATCAATTTTTAAGTAAAAAATTAAAAGGTAGCAAGCTGTACGGATGTGGGATCAAAAAGTGGGGTCATCATCAAAAACATTCCATCTTAATTATTATGATTTGTGCATTTTGACAGAAAAATGATTTAATTGAACATTTATCTGTAATTAAATTTTTGGGTTTCAATTTTTTTTTGATAAACAAATAAAAAATATCAAATGAAAATCCATATAAAGCTGATATATATTGAATCAGATAAATTGTGAAAAAAAACAGAAATTTTTTTTTATTTAGTGCTTGATTTAAATTTAATAAAGTAAAAAACCCCCTTTATGTTTTTGATAATAAATGATTTAAATGTTATGATAAAAAACATTATTTCCCAATTAAAATTTTAGTGTCATTATTGTAAATAGAGCTTGGTAGCCCTAAAGAGTTTAGATGGTAATCTTTTGTGCCCTTTAGAAAATATGGGGTAAAACGAGTATTTATTATCACTTTTTTCGAAAGGTTTAGAGTCCCCTCCCCCCCATTTTTGCAAATTAACTGGTATTTGAATTTATTCATTTGGTTTCTTAAAGCTTGCGAACAAACCCCCCATGTTGTTTCGAAACTATTTAAAAGGGTGCGTATAGCTTTTTTAATAGCAGTTTGTCGGTCATTTTCCCGTTTGGCCCCAGTTCTCCTTTTTCGGATTTTTATTTTAAAAGTTTTCAAGGAAGATACAAAAGGATTCCCCCGAAAAGTACTTGCTGGTACTTGTTATTTCATGGGGTAGTAGATTAGGACTTTTGTCAAGTGTAATTTAGGCATGTATAAAATTTCCTTTTCTCCCAAAAGGCATATGGAGTCCCGAAACAGCAAATTGGGAATTGGAGGAAAAAGGTCTCCAACCGGTCCCCTTTGGCCTATTTTATTAAATTTTTCATCTTGGGCCCCCACATAAATATCGTTCAGAGCAAAAATTTTTAACTGTGTCTTTATTGATCCCCTTTTTACCTGATTGCCGTAATTAGCGATGGCTCCTTTAGTCCCCCTCAAGAAAGTGATATAAAAAATGCATAAAATAAGGCAATTTGAGAAAAATTAACTAGTTTAATTAAAAATTAAATGATTAGATTAGTGTGGTTTCTGGTATTATTCAAACAAAGGGCTATGTTTTCTAGCATGGAGCGCCAGGGGGGGTGGAATGTAAAAAATATCCAGCTAAAGTAGTGGAAAATGGGAGAGATTTTTTGGGGGGATGTTGATTATCGAGAAATTACCCCATTTTCTGGGATTATGCCAAACGTCCCCGGGGGTTCCCATTTGATTTTCAACGCCCAACTCCCCTGCACAGCGACTTAAGAATCCCTTTGTGTAAAATCGAATGTTTGGGGACTACCCACCTGCGCTTGAACCCAATCCTCAATGCATTGCGATGCCGTCTTGGTTGTACTCCGCTTCCATTGGCCCCTGGATAGATATCCAATCCCAATTCTACCAACCGCAAAAACGGGACAGTTTGTGCAATATATTTTGGTAAAATTTGGGGCTAACCCCCCACCGTATCAAAATCCCATCCCGCAAATCCCTTTTAGTCTTCAACCAAATTTATCCATGCAACTCTTTTTGTACCCCCGGATTGTATGATCGATATCCGGGGGGAAATGGGGAAAATCCCCAATTCCCAGTATCAGGATTTCATTGATCAGACATTGGCTCACCGCGACAAATCAGGGAAAAATCCCATCGAGGGTTGTCTGGAGACCCCTTCAAAAATGCACATGTTCTTTCGTTTTTGTTTCTGACTTTTTGTTATTTATTCTATGCAGCAAGCATTGTGTTCTTTTGATTAAAAGATCAATAAGGGACTTTAGCTTGCTTGTTTCCCTATTTGCGTGTCGAGATATTAGCGTTGGCATGTACCCGGGAAGCAGGAAGGTTGAAATGGATTCGCACCGCCAAAAAAGAAAAACCAGTGTGTTTTGGGTTTACATAATCTTAAGGGACTTTTAAATGAATAAAGTAGACCCGTTCAGCTTGGTTTTACAAAAGGGGGTTATTTTAGAGAAATGTCTTAAGGGATCGAAAACAAAATTAAAAAATTCCCCTAAGAGATAAAAAAAATTTGTTTCATAAATAAAAACAAAAACCTTTTTTGGGAACTCCTAATAAACCCTTTTTTTCAAAAAGAGCATGCGATACACAAAGAGGGCTTTTTCTGGGGTTTTCCAGAAATAAGTTGGTGGTTTTAACAATAAGCCATGTGTTTTTTTTTTTTTTTTTTTTTTTTTGCACTTTCTTGTAGCAATGTGTACTTTTTGATATTGCATTATACTCATAATTTTTTACATTTTCGTTACCAAGTACTTCTCGATTTTTGTTTTAAAAAAGTTTAATATTTATGAGATTTTTTTTAAGGCACCTTTTCAGCCCACTTGCGCTAAGATTCAGCGCATGGTTTATGCGTCCTTATAGGTGCTGTTGTGGCCTTGCTCTTCTCATAGTCCTAAAGTTTTCAGACTATAACCCAAAAAAAAAAAAGATAACTGATGTACCTTGCGGGGCATCAGAGCCGAATTGGAAAGGGGGAGGAAGCCAACTGTGTAATTTTTAGCATCTGCCAAAATCGTTTTAACAGAATTTTCAGGGGTTGTACATCCTCCGGCCTTGTTACGGAAGCAGTGAACCCTCTCATTAAATGGGATTATACAATGTTTTCGAAAAAAAAGATTTTAATTTTAAAAATGAGAAACTGAATCTAGGTGTTTTTTGTATCAATTTTTTTACCCCGAAAAAACACCGGGGTGCTAAGTGGCAAAAAAAAAAGTGCAAAGACCGAGAATCAAAAAAAGGGAATAATTCCATGAGTTTTCCCTTGGGGTTGAGATATCTGTGTAGCCCCTTTTTAAAGGTTTACGGCATTGTAAATTTTGACTTGCTGGAAAATGGCAATCCCAAAACAATTATGGACCGCTGATTATGGAGGATAAAATTGAAGATAATTAGAAAAACCAAGTGTTTTGCTTGTTAAGATTTTTTTCATCAAAACCATTCGAGTGGACAATGTTCCCTTTACGTGTGGTAATATCGATAGTTAGGCCCATTGCTAGTAAGCATTTAATTCCCCAGACTGTAAAAAGTTCAAGTTAAAAAGATTCAAACTTCTTAGGCCTCTGTTTTGTTGATGGAACCCGGGGTGTGGCAATGTGGCCATTAATGTTGATTGACATTTTCGTGGCAGACAGAAGAAGACATTTGGTTCGGGTGTGCCGTGCCGTGTGCAACTTACTTTTTAGAAAACAAAAAAATTTTGGGGGTTCCCCGAATGTTTTTTGCGCGAGTTTTAATCCTTATACATGTTTTTTATTTACTTGCCAAAATCAATTATTTTAACAAAAAACTGGTGCGTTAATATTATAGATCTGTCGGATCCACTTACTGGAGATAGTTAGCAGTGAAGCGAATGCCAGGATTACATGGTTGACCTAGCCTAATGGTATACTTGCAATTCCCAAAACAGCCTGATTTCTGTTGTCATTGCACTAACTTCCATAATGAAACTTCGTGGTTTAATTCAATGACACTTGTTTTTGAAAAGTACATTTTTTAAGACTAATATACTTTTATAGGAGAATAAAGCAAATAAGGAATTGTATAATGTTAATGCATTAATTAGAAGAGAAATACCCATTACGTTCGTTATTTCTGAATCAAAAATGAACTGCTCAAATTTTGAATGTTTGTTTCTCCTCCTATTCTACATGTAATTCATATGTGAATTCCATGATGTATTTATGGCTATTGGTAATATTTTTCAGAATTATAAATAATGATTCTGGTTATCAATAATTACTACGCTTTAATGGAAACACTTAAGAAGATGAATTGAATACTTTAAGTTTGTATTTTTCTTCAACTAATTTTGCGGAAATGTAACCTTATTGGTTTGTATCATGCCGTTCTTCTAGGAAGAAATTTCTTAAAGATTACAATTTTTCAATTCTTTTACGATGTGTAACTGCAGGGTGGCATTGCATAAGGAAAAGATTGTCTTTTAACCATCAATTATATGAAAATTTAGCAAATTATTGGGGAATTAGGGTCGCAGAGATTAAAAAGTTAAATACGATATGGATTTATTGATGTGATTAACATTTTTAAAATAACAGAAATGAAAATAATTCCAATTAAAGTAATTTATTAGTTCAATGAACCATAACTTAGACTCGCTTTATGGTTATTATCTAAAATAATTTCACTTTTTAACATATTACCTACTTTAAATATGAGAAATTATATTTAAGGGTATATTTCACACAAAATTACTAACAATCCGAACACGAAAGAGAATATGTAGGTAACTTATTAAGCATTGTTAGATAAAAGAGGCAATTATTTAATTTTCCGAAAGGTTGACGGGGACTTATCTTTGCTGTTCCCAATGCACTTTTGAATATTATTGTACCTTTTACCCTTTTAAATTAAAATTCTTTTTCTTTTGAATTTTCTTGCAAAAAATTAAGTGTATGGTTGTTTTGATCCAAGGGTTTTTGGTATTAGATGAAATGGAGCGACTAGTGATTGTATTGGCGAAATATTAATTTTTAAGAAAAAAAGGTTTTTTAGCCAAAATTTTGGTTTGTTGAATTTTGACATTTTGAGTGTTAAAATGTTAAAGTTTACTTTTAATGAAATAGCCAAATTTTTTAATAAAGGAGATTTATATTAATTTTTTTTACTATAAAAATTTTTCTTATTTATTTCCCCAAATATTTCAATTGATACCTCAATTGTAATTGCGAGCAAAAATTAGTATTTTATCACCAAATTTCTCCAAAATTCCGAAACAATTATACTTTAGGGATAACATTAATTTTCTAAAAAATAAAAAAGGGAAATCTAAAGTTAGAGAATGTTTGAGGGATTTGATTGATTAAGGCCAATTTTTGGCTAATTTTCGATTTAATGAGACTTTTACCATTCTTCATAACAATCTATTCTTTTAATTCTAACCAAAAACATTGCATATTTTATGTATAATTCGATTTCTTTCATTTTGATCTTATTTCGCAACTATGACGTTTTTTGAATTGGGAGTTACGGGTTTTTTTGTAATGTGAAACAAAAGGTATTGGTCTAGGGATTGGTTTTTGAAATATTGAAGTTTTAGAGGATTGGGATTATATTTGGAAACGTTTAATGCAGCCGTTGCACAGAAATATCTCAATAAAATAGACTTAAAAATCCATTCCTTCACCTTAAAAAATACTGGTATATTTTCTTTAGAATGTATATACGGTTTTAATCCTTCATGTTTTATATTAAATTTAAGTTTTGAAAAAGTTTATGGCTTAATATTCTAATTATTCTAAAATCGACATGTTATCGAATGGTTGCTCGATTTAAAAAAAAATCATATGCTGGAGTTATCCATAAAACAGTTATAAAGCATAGCTAAAAATTTATATTAACTCTTTTTAACTCATTTTTAAAAAAAATATAATTAAATTATTTTTCTTTTTTAAGTATTTCTTATAATATAATTAATTTACATAAAAATGCAAGTAGCAATTAACATTCATGACTAAATTTTGATTTGTTTTGGATAGAGTCCAATTTATTAATTTAGGAAGAAAATCATTTTATGTTTTCTTTCCTTATTGACAATAACATTTACTTATTTAAAAATTACGACTCTAACTAATTCAAATTATTTAATTTTGGTTTTTAAAATGCGATTTTCATAATTGAATTTAATGTAATTTTAAATACATAAAATCTTTAAAAGCAATTAAAAATAAATTAATGTTGTAATGTAAGTCAAATTGTTGTTTTCCTTAATTTTCTTATCTTAGTATAAATTATCTTTTTCAAAAATAAATTCGGAAATTTGTTAGGAATATTATAGAATTAATAATTATATAGAATAATTTATGAACCTTATGACTTATATTAAGTTAAATAGCTACATCTGATCAATTGAAACATTTCTATCTTAATATTACAATAAATATAATCTGACATAAATTTATTATAAAATAAAATTGTATTAAGGTTAAAAATTGAAAAAACTAAAAAAGAAAAAGGGCAGTTTACCAAAAATTTGTAAAAATTTGAATTAATGAAGAAAAAATTTTTATTTTTCCCCGTAAACTAAACTGGGATTGAATAAATAATTAGCATTTCCCCAAATATCATAAAATTAAAAAAAATCATTATAATTTTTAAATGTACCATTTACTATCTTAATCGTAGTTAAATTTTTATAGAACTTTTAAAATTTTTTGAAAAACAAATTTTATTCCTATTTAAAAAATGAAAAAAAAAAAATTAAAGAACCTTTTTTTTTTAAAAAAAGGGAAAAAATTTAAATTTTTAAATTTTTCTAATTAAAAAAAGGGGGAAGGAGGTTTGGAAAATTTTTAAAAGTTAATGAGTTTTTTAATTAAAATTTTTATGATAAAAAAATTTTATTTTTTTATTAAATTTAAAATTTTTAATTTTCTTAAAAAAAATTCATTTTTTACTTTTTTTCCCTTTTAATTCTTTTTTATAAAGCTTTCCAATTTTAGTGAATCAAAACATTTACTAGCCAAAAAAGACCCTTGCTTAAAAAGATAAAGCCAAAAAATTTAATTTAATCCGTTTATTTAAATTTTGTCCTTAATTGGGATGAAGTTTGGAATTTTTTAATTGGAAAAAGTTTTTCTTCCAAGGTAATTTAGAAATTTTCTAATACAAAAAAAAAAAATTTAATAATATAAAGATGAACTTTAAATTATAAACCAAAATTCATACTGAAATAATATTTACATTTTACTTAGATGTTAAGATTGAATATTTTTTTTCCCCAAAATTTAAAACCCAAAAGGGAAACATTTAAATTTATACACAAAATTTAATTTTTTCCTTAATGAATTCAAAAAAAATTTTTTATAAAACCATAACAAAATCATCACAATTTTTTTTTTAAATTTTTTTAAAAAATTTAAAAATATAATCTATATTCAGACATTCTTAAAAAATTTTTTATAATTTTAAAATTTTAAAATCTTTTTTTAACCTTTAAAAAAGTATATTTATTGGTTTTTGATTATAAACCCTTCCACAAATTCATAATTTTTATAAATTGAAAAAGGTTAACGATTTTGAGAACAATACCCATTTAAAAAAAATTTTTTTTTAAAAATCTAATATTTTTTTGGACTTACCATAATCTTTCTCCCCCCACCCCTTCAAAAAGGGCAATCCAAATTACCCTTGTTTTTTTAAAATAAATTTTTTTCCAGAAATGTATTTTATACTTTACATTTAAGCTAGTTTATCCAACAATACTAAACGCCCAGGAACTTTTTTTTTTAAAATAATTTAAAATTTAGCTAAAACAATCTTTTCTAAACCAAGGGCATCTCCATTGTAAGAAAAAACCAACCCAAACAAATATCAAAAATTTAAAACCTTAAAAATTTTTCCAGATTTGCATTCACCTAAAAAAACCTTAAACAATAAACTACTAAAACTGTTTTGAATAATTTGGAATTAAAGGCAACTTAAGATTTTTAATTTATTCATCCACCAAAGGGCCGGGTTTTGGAAAACCAATAGGTTTAATAAACAAGGTAAGCTTAAGTTAAATATTTAATAAAGTAATGTTTTTTTAAAATGATTTTATTTTTATTAAATTTGTTTTTCATCTAAATTTCAAAATAAATATAAAAAATTTGTATAGTAAAATTTTTACTATTAAAATTTATATTTTATTAAAAAAAAATTTAAAAATTATTTAAATTAATTATTAAATTTAAAGTAAATTCCCAAAAATTAAAAGTGGAAAAAAATTATCGGTTCCTTTATATTATATATATATTCCAAAATTTTAATTAAAAACAACCAAATAACTCAAAAAGGAAAAACAAATTTAAAAAACCCAAACCCGAATAAGGTTTATAAGTTATAATAGTTGTATGGATAAATCAAAGAATTTAACTTAAGTGGGGTTTAAAAGGAAAGAGGAAAATTTTTTATTAAAAAAATTAAATTTACCCTTTTTCCAAATTTAAAAAATTTTGGGCTTAAAAAATTTAAAAGGAATTAAAAAAATTTGGAAAAAAATTAGAAAAAATATTTAACATTAAAGAAAGAAAGTCAGTCAAAAACTAAAACAAAAACACGGCATTAACCCAAGCCTTTTTCCCAAAAAGAGAAAGGTGGGAAGGGGTGCTTTCTAATTAATTTATTATTTTCCATTTTTAAAAAAAAAATTGTAAAAAAATATAAAAAATTTTTTAATTTTATAATTTTTTTTCGTTTAAAAAATTTTTCGTTTTAAAATTTGTTTGTACCTAATTTTTGTCCACATTAATTTTATTTTTTTTTACTTTTAAAACAAAATTTAAAGGAAACCAAAAAAAAAAAACCCCAAAAAATTGGTTTAGGAAAAAATACAATAAGAAAAAAAAAATAAAAAAAAAAAAAAAATTTAAAAAATTAAAAAAAAATTGGAAAATAAAGATTAAAAATAATTTTATAGGAATGGTTTTTTAAATTAATGTTATTAATTAATCTCCCAATCATGATCAATTGACATTGAAAGAAAAACCAATGACCAAAATTTAATTGGGCCCCGTATAGGTTTGGGGTCAAAATAGAATAATAAGCCAAAACTGTTTAAGAATGAATTTCATTTTGTTTTATTTAATTTACTAATTTAAAAAGGAAAAAGGGGTTTTTTTTTTTTTTTTTCAGATAAGGAAATTTGATACCAGGGTTTTTTGGTCGAGATTGGGAGGGGTTTCCGCGGTTGTTTTTGGGGTTTTACGGGAATCTAATTATGTTGTGTTTTTTTGTTTTTGAAAATTAAACGGCTGATGTGGCCAAGAATTTGCTATTTGACGTTCTTTCTTTTTTTATCTTTTTCTTTCTTTTCTTTCGGGGAAGTCCTTTGGCCTCCTTAATCTGCCCTTTTTTTGGGAAAAACCATTAAATCAAAATTTCATCTTTTTAAAAATTAAACCAAAATTTTTGGTAGTAAAGGTTAATTTCATTTTTTAAAAAAAAAGAAAAAAAATATTTGGAACCCTTTTAATTAATTAAATTAACTTTTTAAATTTTCTGGGGTCTTTTAATTTTGTTGGGAAAAAAAACAAACATTAACATAAACCTTTAACCCCAAATTTTCTTTTTTTACCTTTCATTTTAAATATTAAACTTAAAATTCCAATTTAAACATCCTTACTTCTTAAAAACATAAAACCCCCCTTAACCCATGACTCCAAAAGATAAAAAACCCAAAAATATAAACACCCCCAAAAATATTTGACCTACCCCAAATATAGCAGAACCCCTTTTTAAACAAAACCCCCAACCACCATAACAATAATAATTTTTTTTCAAAACCAATTTTGCTAACTTAAAAACATAATACTTTACCTCAAAAAAACCTCCCTTACTTATTTTTAAACCCAAAAAATTTAACCCCTACAACTCAATTATTTGAATCGTCTTGACACATCAAATTTATTATTTAATTAAAAATAAAATTATTAATTTGTAACCCCATCAAAAAATTTATGTTATTTATTTTTTTAATTTTTTTTTATTTTTGGCTTTTTTTTTTTTTTTTTTTTTTTATTTTTATTTTTATATTGTAAGAAATAAAAAAAAAAAAGGAAAAAAGGAAAAAAAGAAAAGAAAAAATAAAAGAAAAAAAAAAAAAAGAATTATTTTTGTTTTGTTTTAAATTAATTAAATTTTAATATAAATAATTAAAATAAAAAAAAGATATTATTAGGGTATAAATTGAACAATTAAACAAATTTTCATAAAATTTTAATTTTACCCTTTTTAAATTACATTTACTTTGAAATATAAAAAATTAATTTTTTTTAGAAATTTTAAATTATTAAATTAAAAATTTTAAAAAGGTTTTTATAAAATAATATTTCTGAAAAGTTAATTATTAAACAAATAATAGGACCAAATCCAGTATTTAAATTATGAGAGAAGAAATTTAAAAAAAATTTCATTTTTTATTTATTATTTGAAAAGGGAAATAAAAAAATTATTATTTTAAAATTAAATAATTATTTTTTAATTTAAAAATAAATTTTCCAAGGTTTTAAAATTAATAACAAATCTTTTCAAAAATTTTTCCCAAAAGGTTTAAATTTTTAATTTATTTATTTAAATATCCCCTTAATTATTATTTTAAAATTTCAACCTTTTGATTAAATTGTTTTAAAAAAGAAGTTTCTTCTTAGTAAAAAAAATTGAAGTTAATTAATTTGGGGTATGGACCCTTTAATTTTTTAAAGAATTGGGATTAAAATTAAGGGGATTTAATGTATTAAAATCGAACAAAATTAAATTTTGAATTTTGAATAAACCTTAATTAAAATTTAAACTAAATTTTATGGTTCTTAATAATGATTTTGGATTTATAAATTATTTACCTAAATATTTTATAATTTATTTTTAAAATTTTTGGGAAAAAATGCTATTTTGTTTTTTTTTAACTTTAAAAACAATTGTAATAGTTTTGAAGTAATTTTTAGTTTTTTTTAAATTGAAGTTTTTTAGATTGTTTATAGGATTCAAAAGGTTAATAATAATTAAGGTTGGTATTTTTTATTAATTAGATTTTAATTATTGTATTATAAAATTTAATTAATAAGTTTTTTTTGTAATATTGGGAAAAAATATGAGTTAATTAATATTTGCTAAGGTTCAAATTTAAAAAAAAAGGGGGTTAATTGAATTTAGGGGTTGAAGTTGGTAAAAATTTTTATTTTTTTTAAACCTTGTTTGGGAATTTTATAAATTAATTGGTTAAAATTTACGAAATTTTTTCAAAAAGGGGTTAAAGGGATTTAACAAACCATGCAAGGATTATTTTAAGGAATTGTGAAAAAAAATTCATTATTTTATAAAAAGGGTGTTAATAAGTATTTAAATTTTAAACCTTTAATTGGTTTGAAAGTAAAAATTTTATCCTTTAAATTGTTAAAAAAAAAAAAAAATTAACCCCATTTGAATTAAATAAAAAAATATATAAAATTTCAATAAATCAATTCATTTTAAATGTAAATTTAATGAAAAAACTTATTTTAAAAAAATTTAAAAAAAGGGTTTGAAAAATTTAAAAAATTAAGGTTTGAAATAGAATTATATGAATTGTTAAAAATTATTTAAAACTTACAAAAGTTTAAAAAATTAAAAACTTATAAATTTTTAATAATTCCCTAAAAATTATTAAAATGAATTATAATTATATAAAACCTAAAAATTAAAATTTATTATTAAAGTATAAAATATAAATAATTAAAACCCAAAGAATTAAATTTATTTTTAAATTAAAAATAAGATTTAGTATATTTTTTAAACTTTTATAAATATTTTATTTAATGTAATATTTATATAAAATAATTTTTATTGGAAATTTTTTTAATATTGTTTTTATGTTATGATATTAATTTTTGAAATTTTAATAATTAAACAAATTAAAAAACTATTAAAAAAAAATTAAAAACCAAATTATGGGAATTAGGTTTTTGGGTAAAAAATTGGAAGAATGTTATAAAATTTTTCCCTAAGAACTTAAACAGGAAGAAGGTCCAGAAGGAAACCCTTCAATTTCCTTAATGTTAAAGGTTGAAATGTTTTATCTTTAAAACCCTATAATTCAATAGAAGGAACATGGAAACTCTCACCCACTTAAACAGATAAATTTTTTTTTAAAACAAATTTAATTTAATTATTGAAAATTTAAAAAAATTAATTTTTAAAAAACCCTTTTTTGGGGATATTGATCTTAATTATGGAAGTTCCATTTTCCCAATTTTTTTAAGTTTTAAGTAAAGGTTGTTAGTTTAAAGGTAAAGTGGGGTGGTTTGGGGTTTTTCCGAATTTTTTGATTTTAAAATTTAATTAATTTATAACTAAAAGAAATAAAGGGTTTTTTATTTTTAATTTTAGTTTTAGATTAAAGGTAGTTTTTTAAAATATAATTTTATAAATTTTTTTTTTAATTGGTTTAAAAACTTAACTTTTAATTTTAATAACCAAAAAAATTTAATAATTTAAAAAAACATATTTTTAAAAAGGGAATTTGAAAAAAAAGATAAATTTAATAAAGGTTTGTAAAATAAATTTATATAAAATGGTTTTGGTTAAGTTGTTAAAAAAGGGGCATTTCCTTTTGGGGCCTTGGAATAGGCATAAAAAACCAAAGTTGAAAAAATATAATTTTGATTTTTGGGTAAGGGGGAAAACCCTTCAACTTACCCAAAATTTGGAAAAAGGTTAAGTTGTCCTTCACAAATTCCCAAATTTCAATAATTTTCCTAAAAATTTTAACCTCAAATAGGGTTTTAAAAGGGGCTTTAAAAAAACAGGCCTCAATTGGCTTTTTAGTTCTGTTTGGATAAGGGGGTTAAGAATTATTAGCCAAAACCCCTTCATTTTTTTTTTTGCTTTTTTAAATTTTTTCAA
>JAMXBC010000141.1:0-41850 GCA_024138005.1 Lumnitzera racemosa | reverse complement strand
GGGTGCACCTGACAAATGCTCGAGAGGAAGTTCCTTGTCGACCCGTGGCACGGCGGACGGCGGTACATGACGACCGGATTTGCACCAAGCTCAAAACCGAGCGACACGCTCCCCGAGTCTGCGGTCAGCTCGGAGGATCCGTCGCGAGCCCGCAAGACGATCCTCGACTCGACCATCAGCCTGTACAAGACTGCGCGCGCTCTGAAAGCGCAGGAGTGGGACATGTCGCAGCCTGTGCTGACTGCGCTGCGCATGTCGCCACCGCCAGAACGTGCTGGCACAGCCCAACGAAGCGGAGCGCAGCGTTCAGCTCGCGACTTTCGTCTGCCCCGAGCCGCTCTACGTGTCGCTGCTCACGCTCGAGATGGTGGCCATGGGCATAGCATTCCCGGCCATCATCCACCGCGTCGAGTCTTACTTGATCGCACTCGAGTGTGTCGCCGAGATGCATCTCCAACTCCCGCCGGCGCTGGCGCTCGAGGCGCTCACAAAAGACTCGGACAACCAGGACGATTCACTCTGCGGAGCAGATCAACTTCCAGCGCGGCATGGGTCCCAACTACGAACGACTCGAGTTCATCGGCGACTGTTTCCTGAAAGTTGCAACGTCAATCGCGACGTACATTCGCTTCCCGACGGCAGACCAGTTCAACATGCACTGCGAGCGGATGGACCTCTTGTGCAACCGCACGCTTTTTGAGTACGCCGAGAAGAAGGGTACAACAAAAGTACATCCGCGGGCTTGCATTCAGCCGGCGTTCGTGGTACCCGCGCGGTGGCTTGACGCTGCTGGAAGGCAAAGGCGCCGGACGGAACGAGGAAGAGGCACGGATCCCGCTGGGCAAAAAGACAATCGCAGACATCTGCGAGGCCATGATCGGGGCCTGCTACGTGCAGCATCTCGCCGACCACGGCGACAGCAACGTCGACTTTGACCAGGCCGTGCAAGCCGTGTCTCTCTTTACGTCCGAGAAAATGACGCACCGCATGCAGCACTGGGCCGACTACCGCGCGGCGTACGACAACGAGCTCCCGCCGTATCAGACGCAGGGTGCAACGGCCGCGGATCGCAATCTGGCAGAGCGACTCGAGGCCAAGCTGGGCTACCGGTTCAAGTACCCGCGGCTGGCAGCGTCGGCGTTCAAGCATCCGTCACTCCCACGGGCGATCGATTGGGCTGCGTCGTACGAGCGGCTCGAGTTCCTCGGCGACTCGCTAATAGACCTGGCGTGCGTCGAGCATCTCTACGCCACGTACCCAGGCGGGACCCGCAGTGGCTCACGGAGCACAAGGATGCCGAGGTGTGCAACCTGTTCCTTGGCGCAGTCTGCGTGCAGCTGGACCTGAATCGGCACCTCAAGGCCGCGAGCGGGCCGCTGGTCAACAACGTCACGGCGTGGGTGAAAGAGGCGCAGGCCGCCCGCGAGGAGGCCACGGCGCCGCGCCAGACTACTGGACCACGCTGCGCGACCCGCCCAAGTGCCTGGCCGACGTGGTCGAGTCGTACGTGGGCCGCCATGTTCCTGGACTCGGGCTTTGATTTCAGCACCGTGCGCGCCTTCTTCCGCGCGCACATGCTGCCGTCGTTCCACGACATGGGCGTGTACGACTCGTTCGCGGGCGAGCACCCGGTCGCGCGGCTGCGGCGGCTGCTCGAGACCAGCCTCGGGTGCCGCGCATACCGCATCATGGCGCGCGAGAATGCCGCCGCAGGACGGCGTCAGCAGCCGCGCCGGCAGCGTGCTCGCGGGTGTGGTTGTGCACGGCGCGGTCGTCGGCGACGGCGGCCGCGCGTCACCGCCCGCGCCGCCAAGACCGCCGCCGCCAGCGCCGCGCTCGAGCTGCTCGACGGGCTTACCCCTGTGCGTTTCCGCTCGCGGTACTCGTGCGACTGTCCGCCTCCCGACGCCATGGACACTTCGTGATTGCACTACGACAGCAGAGAAGGAAGACCGTGGCTCGTTTCATTATCGCGCGCAGTGTATGTGATTTCCCTAGATGTGACCATGGACAAACTCACGCAGAGGCGTTGCGCTTCTGGGCGTCGGCGACGGAGCGGTTCCATCGGTGCGGAAGATGAAGGTGCCCTCGATGGCGGCGACGAGACACAGCGCAACAGCGGGGCCGGCCCACAGGCCGGTCAGGCCCCAGCCGAGGCCGAACGCGGTGCCGATGGAGATGGGCATGGCGACGGCGTAGTAGCAGAAGAGCGCAATGTGCCGCCGACCTCCTGGCGGCCGATGCCGCGCAGGATGCCGTTGCAGATGGCGGCGGTGGCGTCGAAGAGCTGGAAGGCAGCGCACAGCGGCAGCACGCTGGACACCAGCTCGATCACGTCGGGCTCGCGCGTGAACAGGCGCGGGATCACGTCCTTGCAGCTCGACAGGACGAGCATGTTGAGCAGGCGACGATGGCGCCGGCGCCGAGCGCGACGCGCGCGGACGTCTTGGCCGCGGGCGCGAGCGTGGCGCCGATCAGGTTCGCGACGCGCGTCGAGGCTGCGATCGAGATCGGAAACGGGATCTGGAACGTCAGCGCCGACACGGTCATCAGCACGCTCTGCGCGGCGAGGTGCGTCGGCGAGATGAACGACGACGCCAGCGTCACCAGCTCAAAACGCCAGGAACTCGGCCAGCACCATCATCAGCCCCGGCAGCGCGAGCCGCACCATCGGCCCCCAGTTGCGCAGCGCCGCGCGTGACAGCCCGCCCCCAGCACTCGCGTCCCTGGAAGAAGTAGACGTATGCGAACAGCAAAAAGGGCAGCAGGATCTCGGTCGTGGTGACTGCGATCGGCGCGCCGATGAAGCCAATCTTCAGGTGCCAGACCAGCAGCCAGTGCAGGAACGCGTTGAACGGCGCGGCGAAGAGCAGGATGTACATGGTCGGCGCAAAGAGGCCTGCGCTTGGACGAACCGCTTGCCGGACTCGAAGGCAGCGTAGAAGGGTGCGCCGAACAGGACGACCGGAGGTACTTGCCAGCCATGGCGGCGATCTCTCCTTCCGAGGCCGGCAGGATGGCCCGCAGGATCTGCTCGCCGGAGAGCCAGATGGCGCCGATGGGGATCGTGACGACCCACAGGAACAGCACGGGCGCGCTGCATCTGCAGGCCGACCAGCTTGCGGTGCCCGGAGCCGTACGCCTGCGCGCAGAGCGTGTCCAGAGAGGTGGCTAGGCCGTGGTAGACTGGCGTATCCAGTAATGTTGGCCGTCATCGAGCCTAGCGATACGGCGCCTAGTTCTGTTTTCCCAAGATGGCCGACGGTGAAGACAGATGCGGCGGGTAGTGAGTACTGCAGGACAAAGGTCAAGACCAGCGACCGCGAGTAGCGGCCCAGCACTTGGCCTCGCGCTGCCAGGTTGTCGTGATCTGCCCGTTTTGCGACGGGCTTCCGACCATTTGCGATCGATAGCGTCTGGTGAATCTTGCCCGCCGTCGGCAGCGTCGGGTCTCCGTCTGTGTTGCCCGGTAGCAAGAGAGGGGTCGTCTCGGTGGCGGGCGCAGGGTCAAATACAGGTGCGGCAGCGACCGCGGGCCTCTTCGTCGGCCTGCTCCTCGGTGCGGCCCAGCGCGTGCCGCATGCGTGAAAAGAGACCCTGGCGGCTCGCGGCGTCGGGGCGATCCGAGCTGCGGCTGCGGCGCGGATGCTTGGGCGGCAGCAGGTCGTTGTCGCGGAGTAGGCTGCGCTCCTCCTCGCGCACTGCGCTCTCCTCGTCCGCGGTGATGTACTCGTGGTCAGCCCCCGCGACGGCGGGCAGCAGCGCCGCGTGAGCGCCGCCGTGCCGGCAAACGACGGCCGCCGGTAGGACGACGACATAAAGTACCCAGCCGAAGCTTCATGGCTGCGCGTCTGGCGTAGCCGCGTCGCGGCAGATCCTCCTCGTCGCCGTACTCTTCCACGTCTCGCTCGATAGACGCCTGTGCGGCGGATGGCACCGACCGCGCGAGCTCGTTCTCTCTCCGCTCCGGCATCTCGCTTGATTTTTCCCGTCTGCCGGGATCTGATCACCTTGGGTCCCTGCTGTGTCCTCCTCGTGTCGTCCCGCGTCCCACGTCGTTCCCAGGTTGTGTCGAGGACGAAAAGAAAAAAAAAAAGGCTCGAGGCACGAGGGCCCGTTGGGGGTCCGCTGCTGGCGGCTGCTGCAATCGGCCAATGGCGGCGCGCTACCCGGATGGTGCGGCTCGACTTGCTCGATGCAGCAAGTCAGGCGGCGTTGTTCTGTCCTCCTCGCTGTCGCCCTCGCTCTCGAGGGCGAGGTGGTTCAAAGAGCGAGTGTAAGTGTCTTGTGTCTCGACTGTCGCCTGCGGACTCGGGAGCAACAATATAGTTGCATCGCCGCTGTTGATCAACAAGAAAGACGGGACGGGGTGTGAGTCACATATGCACGTGGCGCAGCGCCATGAATCAAACAGGAAGATGGACGATGAAGCACTGATTAGAGCTTTTTACTCTCGGACTCTCGCCGTCTAGAAAGATGGTCAAGAAAGAGACAAAGGAAAAACGCCGTTGCCATGGGATGCCAGAAGAGAAAAAGACCGCTGATGCCGCTGATGCCGCTGAGGAATTCGAAAGGAGACAAAAGAGATCAGATGAGCAGGGCGCTGTCGCCGCCACTGATCTGCTCGAAGCGGTCGCGGGCGGAGCCGCCCAGCTTGCTGATCGGGTCGTACTTGGCGGGGCCAGGTGACGGGCGGCTCGCGGTGGGCGTCGTCGGAGCTGACGTGGACGGAGCGCAGGCGGGTCAGGACGATCCAGCGCGACATGACAAGGACGAGGTCATCGCCGGCTGGTCCGAGGACATGAAGGCGCCCCACTTGTGGTGCGACTTGATGGCGTTCTTGGCCGCCTTGCAGGAAAAGTTGCCGGCCGGGCGGACCTCGAAGCGGTACTCGGGACGGGCAGCGGGCGCAGCGCAGCAGCTGGCTCTGGGGTGCCGGTTGAAGCTGGCGCCGTTGGCGGTGACGAGCCGGCGACGGTCTCGCGGCACTTGCGCTGGATGTTGGCAAATGTTCCTGGCCTGGTGCGAGCAGCACAGGCCGGCCATGCCGAGCACGTCCTCCTCCAGAGAGTCGAGCTTCAGCTGGCGAAAGTTCTGGGTGCGGACAAACAAGACGTTGTCGTCGAGGCGGCCGGACATGTCGACGTGCCAGCCCTGCGGGGTGCTGAAAGTGTAGGCCAGCTCGGGATGCTGTGGTCGGCAGAAGGGTGCTCGCTGTACTCGTTCATGACGCTGAGGACGAGGTTGCGCGAGATGCGCACGTTGGCGGGCCACGTCCATGAGGTTCTCCTTCTTGCGGCACTCGCCGCAGGCAATCCGTAGGCGTCCTCGCCCTTGCGCTGGTGGTCGACCAGCCCGGCCGGGCGGCGCGGGCGGCCGTCGGACTGCACGCAGCCTGGCCAGCAGGCTGGGTACGCGCGCGACTTTTTCTTCTTCTTCTCCGCCGCGGCGTTGCGGGCCTCGTGGCTAGCTTCACTGGCCTGGTCTGAGACTGTGGGCGCGAGCGCGTTCTTGTCAGCGGCCGCAAGCTCCTCTTCCGACGCCGAGGACCCGAGCGTGGAGGACGCGCTGCTGGCCGCGCCGCTTCCGCTGCGAGTTCCGCTGCCGGCAACGAACTTGCCCTTGATGAGAGAGATAAAGGAAGTGGGCCGCTCGGACGCACCAGAGGCCAGCGCGTCGTACGCCGGCGGCAGCTCCTCGCGTGCGCGTAGTCGATCAGCGACGGCCGGCGCTCGCTGCTCGTCGATTCCATCATCATCTTGGCGGCTTGTTTTTTTTGGTGACTTTTTGGAGATGTTCTTTTCAGGTGACCTCTTGACCAGCAAGGAGGTTCTCTTGATCGCGCGGACAACGACAAACGACAGAAATGCAACAAGCAAAACACACGAGTGGGATGAATGAAAAGAAAAGAAGAAGAGAGGGAATCGTCCTTGTATCAGAAGTATTCATGCTGACCGGCCGTTGCGTATGCTGCATGGGTAGCATGTTTCAAGAACGCGCCTCACGTCATGTGATCGCCGGATGCGACCGCCTCCTCGCGCCTGGCGGGCCCGCGTCGGGCCCTGTGGCGGCCAGGACGGCGCGGCGGTGACGCCCTGCCTGTATGCAAGCGGGTGGGCCGGAGCGGCCGGAGTTGGCCGAGCCTGGACGTCCTTTTGCCTGCCCATGCGTCCAGTGGTCCTAGTGGTGTACCGCTCGGCCGCCTTGCAGCACCACGCGAGGCTGGCCCCCTCACCGTGCTCGAGCCGACAGACCGGGATCTTCGCGCTGTCGCGTGGCGGCAAGCGGGCAAAGGCCTGGAATAAGCGGGCCCGTCGTCGCCTGCTTCGTCAGTGAAGTAGTACAGGTAAGCCCACGCACGCCTGTTCCTTTGACGGACGCTGTGACGGCGCTGAGCAAATGCGCTCAACGGGCGCGGTTGAATGTCGCCGCGCGGATGTTTGTACTCGGTATTGTATAGCACTGGACGCCTGCGGATCTTGTCCGGCGCTCTGCAAGGTTCTCGCAGCACAACATGTCATCGACAACCGACGAGCCGAGATGCGGCGCAGGAACGCGGCAGGGCGGGATGAGATCGCTGACGGCAGCAACGTGGCGACACGCGAGCCCTCCGTGGCACCGTCAATGTCCTGCCGCAAAACGACACGGAGCAAGCATTTCAGCCGCATCTGCTCTGTGCGCTTCTCTGTTCGAATGCAACCATTTCGGCTGCCGTCGGAAGGGTGACTTTTGCTGCTTGCGCGTGGGAAAGAGCAGACACACGTGCGAGCGTCGTGGCGGGACGCACAAAGACGCACCACACGCGGCGTCACGTCTGATCACTGTTGCGGCCCTGACCGACAAGTCGACGAGCCGGGAGCTTTTCTCTTCGGATCCACGAATGTCAAGTCGCCACGGGTGAGAGAGCAGGATGATTATATTATCCGTCGCCGGCGAAGAGACCGAGCCGCCTTTGTCAGCCCCTTGTCGTCTGGCTCTCTCTCGCAGTTCGTCCTTGTCTGCTCCCTGTCATCTCGGAGTGGCCCCGAAGACCCTCGGTGACTGCACACATCCGAGGAGCAACGTCGTAGAGAACCGCTCCAGTCACGCTCCGTCAAACGACCATGCACCGCGGCTAGGGACAAGACATTGGTAAGTGAAGATGCGGTCCACCAAGTTGACAAGCACCAGAGCGAGCAATCATTGCAGCGCCGTAAGCGGCAGGCCTGCCTGCTCCCAAGCGGCAAGCGCCAGGGCGCATCTTCCCGCTAGCACATGACTTTACAGTACGCACGGCAGCACCACAGCGGACGACAAGACGGTAGCACGGCGCCAATCGCGAACAAGCACAACAGGCGATGAAGCTTTCTCGTGGCTTGCGCCCCAACTGCCACACTCGGCGGACGGCGCCGCGCTTGCAGCCTGCACGCAACTCGAATCCCATGCCCGCTGCGCCGATCGCCCGCTATATCCGCTGCCCCTTTGTGCCTCTCGCAACGGATGAACTGCTCTTTTGAGACTCCGCGCCGCCTGCTTCAACCCGCCCTCGGCCGCCAGCACGATCCTCATATTCGCAATCCACAATCTGCCACCTGGGGAAGCGCTGCCAATGTGGTCGAAAATCATCTCGTCCGTGCGGCGCGCCCGCGATCCCCTCTCGTATGCAACCGTTGCAGGGTACTGGAGCTTAAACTCGGCCACACGCCAGCGCTAGGCCGCCTTTGCGCCGCCACGACCTACTTTCCAGCATCCCTTCTTCACCCATCCCTGGCGCCGCAGGGTAGGATCGCCCGTCTGCCCCACTGCTGTTTACTCACATTGCCGCCGGTGTCAGGCGTCCCTGCGCCAGCCGGACAGCCGATGCCAGACCCTCGTGATCCGCCGCCTGGTGGGTCTCCCGTTCTTCTGTCGACCCCGAGGTTTGGCCGTCGTGGCCGCTCGCACGGCTGGGAACTGCCAGCGGCCGGCAGGAGGGTCCATCTTGCCAACGGGCCTCCGGCGGCCAGCTTCCAGCTGGACCGGCTGCTTTGTCACACGCGCGGGAAGGCGTGCGGCGGGCGGGCACGGCGGGTCCCAATGGGCAGAGAGATGAAGGACTGCTGTTCTAGGCAAGCGGCTGGCTGCTCGATGCAGTCTCCGACAATCGCGCTGCTCGGCTGCACGGCTGCGCGGCGGCGTGGCGGCGCTAGGCTACCTCTAGTGCTTGCCGCCGTCACCATCACAAGACTATGCTTGACCGTCCGCGGGCAATGCAGTTGCTACCGTGCCTCCTGGGACGCCATGTGCCTTGCCTCCTGGGGTGCCTTGCCTGCTGGGACGCCACGGGTCTTGCCTCCTGGGGAACCCATAGGCCGCCGGCCGTCGCATCGGTGCAGACGGCCCCTGCAAGCACATCTATAAAGCAGCACCCGTCGGCTATCGATCGATCCCAGCAAGCAACGGTCTCAGCTTGAAAACGACAAACAGACAGAGACCTCCAAGATGAAGACGGTTGCGGCGATTGCGTCGCTGCTCGGCCTCGCGGCCGCGGCGCCCTTCCAAGGCCCCGTCGTTGAGCGGGCGGGCAACTCGACGCCGCCAAGTCTGGCGCCGCAGGTCAAGGCCTCGACCCGTGGTGGTACCCGAACATGGACCACACGAGCGGCGCCGTGCGTGCGTACGACCCGAACCTCGGCAACGACTACACCTACCAGACCTACTTTGCGCTGCAGCCCGGGGATGACATCTCCAACGCGATCGCCAGCGGCGGGCCCAACGGCGGCCGCGACAACGGCTGGTCCTTCAACGAGCCGCGCGTCATCTACCTCGCGCCGGGCACGTACACGCTCAGCCAGACGCTGTACATGTACACGGACACGATCATCGTCGGCGACGCGGTCAACCCGCCCACGATCAAGGCCGCCTCGGGCTTCAACGGCGACTACCTGATCGTCGGCGGCCTCGGCGGGACCGCCTGCTGCGGCGGCGAGCTCAAGTTCTCGACCATGATCAAGAATGTCATCCTCGACACGACCGCCAACTCGGGCAGCTCCGGCTTCACCGCCCTGTCGTGGCGCGTCGCGCAGAACGCCGGCCTCGAGAACCTGGTTATCAACATGCCCTCCAACGCGCACACGGGCATCTACCTCGGCCAGGGCTCCTCCATCTCCATCTCGGCCGTGCGCTTCAACAAGGGCGCCGTCGGCTTCCACTACGACGGTCACCAGCAGATCCAGATGAAGAACTTTTACTTTTACCATGCACGACCGGCATCCAGATCAACGGCGGCGCCGCCATTACCATCTATGCGCCTACTTTTGACACCGTCGGCTTCCCCTCAAGTACTCGGCTTCTTCGTTCACCGCAGTCATCGACGCGACCAACAAGAACTCGGGCCAGTTCTTCAACGCCGACGGTGGTATTTCGAATGGTGGCGGCTTCTTGATCGAAAACCTGAGCAACGACAACACCAACAACCCGGTCGTGGTCGTCGGCGGCCAGACGCTCGTCGGCGGCGTCAGCCACGTGGACAGCTTCCTCTACGGCAACCAGTACGCCAACGGCGGCCACCAGTTTGTCGGCGGCCAGACGACGACCAACACGCGACCGGGCGCGCTCGCTCCCAACGGGCGGTACCCGGTCGGCACGGCCCCGACGTACACGAACCTGCGCACCTCGGACGTGATCAACGTCAAGGATGTCAACGCCAACGGCGGCGTCACGGTCAAGGGCGACGGCAACAACGACGAGACGTCTGCGCTGAACAGCATCTTCCAGTTGGCGGCGCAGCAGAACAAGCTTGTCTACTTTCCCTACGGCGTCTACCGCGTCACCGACACCGTCTACATTCCGGCCAACTCGAAGGTGGTCGGCGAGGGCTGGTCTGTGATCACCGGCTACGGCAGCAAGTTCTCCGACAGCAACAACCCGCGTCCGGTGGTGATGGTCGGCAAGTCTGGCGAGGTCGGCTCTGCTGTCCTCCAAGAGCTGCGCTTCTCCGTCCAGCAGGGCCTGCCGGGTGCGATCATTGTGCAGATCAACATGGCCGGCAACAGCCCGACCGACGTGGCCATCTACAACTCGCTCATCACCGTCGGCGGCACGCGCGAGACGCAGATCAACTGCAACAACGAGGGCGACAACGGCTGCCGCGGCGCTTACATCGGCCTCCACCTGACCAGCTCGTCGTCGGCGTACATTGACAACTTCTGGGCCTGGGTCGCGGACCACGCGTCGGACAACAGCCAGGTCGGCACGCGCATCGCGGCCAAGACGGGCGTGCTGGTCGAGGCGACCAAGGGCACCTGGCTGGTCGGGCTCGGGTCGGAGCACTGGTGGCTGTCGCAGCTGAACCTGCACAACGCGGCCAACGTGCTTGTTTCCTTCTTCCAGAGCGAGACAAACTACCACCAGAACAACGCGGGCGACGCGAACAACGGCAACGCGGCCCCGCAGGCGCCCGCGCCCTGGTCGCCCGTCTCGGGCGTGGACCCGAACTTCTCCTGGTGCAACGGCGCGGCCACCTGCTACCACGGTCCGGCCGAGTACGTCAACGGCGGCAGCAACATCTACCACTACGCCGCGGGCGCGTACAACTTTGCCGGCGACAGCCTCGCCAGCATGAACATCATCGCCAACTACCCGCGCAACCTGCAGTGGTGGGGCGTCACCACCCACGCCGCCCACGAGGCCATCCGCCTGCCCGACGGCACCCGCTTCGGCGCCGACGGCGGCAGCGACGGCTTCCCGGGCGCCTGGGGCGCTCTCGTCGCCGCCTACCGCGACCACGCCCAGTCCTCTCCCGCCTAGCTTCTCTCATAGCATCCACTCCACGCATTCTTTTCGTCATCCATCCGAAGCCGACGCGTGACCAGCGACGTGAATCTTTGATCGACACGCACGAGTAAAACGACTCAGCCACTTGTTACTCTCATGGCATTCATGGATCGTTTCCTCACGGCCATTGTCGAGCCTAGAGCCTAGAGCCTAGAGCAGACTGCACCGTGGTTGTCATTGTCTAACTAAACAACAACTAATGACCGTGGCCGTCGTCGGGGCCGGCGCGCTGCTCCGGGTCGAGCTTGATCATGGTGTCGATGCGCATGATGGCGACGGTGGCCTCGACGGCCGACTTGAGCTGGCGCACCTTGCTCATGCTCGGCTCGAGCACGCCGAGGCGCAGCATGTCCGCGACCTTGCCGCGCGCCAGGTCGAGCCCGTAGTTGCGGTAGTTTTTCTTGTGCGCCAGCGCCTTGGCGTCGGTCAGGTCCTTGTTGGCGCTGCTGCTGCCGGGCCGCGACGGCGGCTTGCCCGCGGCGTTTGCTGCGGTCCCGGCGCCCACGCCCCCGGGCAGCGACGCCGACGAGCCGCCTGCGGCCGAGGCCCGACGGCAGCGAGCGCGGCGGGCGCGGCGCCGCCGTGCGCGGCCGGCGCGTCGCCGCCAAACCCGCTGCGAGACGGCGTGCCGCGAGCGCAGCTGCGCCACCAGGTCCTGCGCGTCGAGCGCGGCGTTCGTCGCAAGCGTCTTCGGGATCACCAGCAGCGACTGCGCAAACGCGCCGATCGCCAGCTGCTCGCGTGACCCCACCGTCGTCGCGTACTCCTCGAGGTAGATGTGCAGCGCGGTCTCGACGGCGGCGCCGCCAGGGACGATCCGCCCGCTCTCGAGCGCCCGCTTGACCGCGCACAGCGGGGTCGTGCACGCTGCGCTCCATCTCGTCCAGTTGGAAATCGTTGCTGCCGCGGAGGACAATCGAGGCGGCCGAGTGCACGCGCATGCCTTTGATCAGGATGCACTCGTCGTCGGAGATGCGCTCCTGGACAACCTCCTCGGCGCCGCCCAGCATGCTCGCGTCGAAGCGCTCGTCGCCGGTGTTGACGTGGCCAGCGAGGAGACCAGCTGGGCGCCGGTCGCGCGCGCGATCCGCCGCAGGTCCTCCTTGTTGCACCGCCGCACGGCCATGGCGCCGCGCTCGACAAACATCTTCAAGCACATGTCGTCGATGCCCTTTGTGGTCAGGACGACGTTCGCGCCCGCTTTGAGGATCATCTCGACGCGCTCCTGCACGATGCCGGCCTCGCGCTCGCGGATCTTCTCCAGCTGCGCGGGGTCGTCAATCGTAATGTGCACGCCCAGCTTCATGCGCTCCTTCTGAAGGTTCATGTCGAGCACGGCAATCTTGGCGTCGGTGATGCGCGTCCGCATCGCCTGCGACGCGACCGTGCAGTTCAAAGCGTAGCCCTTGACGAGGAACGACTCGGTCGCGGACTTGCCGTGTGCTTTCAACAAGTTGACCGCCTTGACCGGGTACTTGACCTCCTGCTTTGCGTTTGTCGAGCGCACCAGCAGCATCGCGTCGACGACCATGTTGGCGAAAAAGTCCGAGTCGGGGCCGATGATCTTGCTGGACATGGACGTCTTGGCAATGTTCAGCAGCGACTCGCGGCGAGGTTCTCAACCCGCGTCGTGATGTTCTCGTTCATGTAGCGGACAGCCTCGCGCAGCGCCAGTCGGTAGCCGTTCATGATCGTCGTAGGGTGTATGCGGTTCTTCATCAGCTCGTTGGCGCGGCGGAGCAGCTCGGCAGCGATTCAGGACCACGCTCGTCGTCCCGTCGCCGACCTCGCGATCCTGCTGGTGCGCCAGGTCGACCAGGATCTTGCCGGCGGGGTCGTTGACATCCAGCAAGCTCAGGATGGTCGCGCCGTCGTTGGTCACCGTCACGTCGCCAATGTCGTCCACCATCATCTTGTCCAGCCCGGACGGCCCGAAGGACGACTTGACGACATTTGCGATCGCCTGCGTCGCCAGCACGTTCTGATCTCTGACGTCTGCTCCCGAGATCTTGGTTCCGCCAGGACTTTGTTCTGCGTTAGTGCTGAGCTGTCCGCGGTGGAGGGATGCCATACAGAGCGTGCCGCCATTCCGCGGCTGGTCGAAGATGGCCGCCATGGCTGCACCTCGCTGTCTTTCTGAATGTCCCGCTGTTCAGGCCGTAAAAGATAGGACTGAGCGGTTTCCAGAGCTTGCTCGTCCGCCTGATCTGCGTCCAGGTGCCGTCTTTTTTTTTTTCCAGTCCCCAGCCTGCAGTTCAGGCGTCACAGCGAGATCGTCGCGCAGGCAGCGCCCGACGCCCCTGAAAGTCTGCACAATTGGGCCCTGAGTTTAGCGCTTCTGGCGGGGCACGCGAGGGGTCATCATTGTGACTCCGGGCGCGCGCGCGCGCAAACAAACCTGCGACGAGGGGCACTTCTGCTATTCGTTCAGTCCTTCGCTCTACTTCCGACGAGAGCTGCGCGACAAGATGGCCGAGACCGCGCTGCCCGTGCGCCCAAGCCGGCGGAAAAGGAGAAGAAGCAGAAGCCCAAGCAGGAGCCCAAGGAGAAGAAGCCCGCCGCGGCCAAGGCCAAGAAGGACGATGCCGACGAAAAGGGCATCACGACCAAGAAGGAGGACGACCTGAGCACCTGGTACCAAGAGATCCTCATGAAGGGCGACTTTCTCGAGTACTCTGACATTCCCGGCTGCTACATCATCAACGTTCGTGTTCTTCTCAGTCGACCTCAAGAGAGCTAACGGAGAGAAGCCGTCGTCGTACGCCATCTGGGAGGCGATCCACGACTACCTCAACTCGTGCATCAAAAAGATTGGCGTGCGGAACTGCTATTTTCCCATCTTCATCTCGGAGAAGCATCTGGCGACGGAGAAGGAGCACCTCGAGGGCTTCGAGGCCGAGGTCGCCTGGGTCACCCATGGCGGCAAGGAGAAGCTCAAGGACCGGCTGGCGATCCGGCCCACGTCCGAGACGGCAATGTACCCGTACTACGCCAAGAAGATCCGCAGCCACCGCGACCTGCCCCTGCGGCTGAACCAGTGGAACAACGTCGTGCGGTGGGAGTTCAAGCACGCGATGCCGTTCCTGCGCTCACGCGAGTTCCTCTGGCAGGAGGGCCACACCGCGCACCTGACGCAGGAGGGCGCCGGCGAGGAGGTGCTGCAGATCTTAGAATTCTACACGCAGGTGTACCAGGACCTGCTCGCCGTCCCTGTCGTCAAGGGCACCAAGACGGACAACGAAAAGTTTGCCGGCGCGCTGTACACCACCACGATCGAGGGCTACATCCCTCCACCGGCCGCGGCATCCAGGCCGGCACGAGCCACTGCCTGGGCCAGCACTTCAGCAAGATGTTCAACATCACCGTCGAGGATCCGGACGTGGTCGACGGCGAGAAGAAGCCGCCGATCCACGTGTGGCAGAACTCGTGGGGCTTCACCACCCGCTCCATCGGCGTCATGGTCCTGATCCACAGCGACAACAAGGGTTTGGTCATCCCGCCGCGCGTCGCCGAGCTGCAGGTCATCATCGTCCCCGTCGGCGTCACCGCCAAGACCACACCCGAGGCCCGTGACGACCTCTACAAGCAGACGGACGCCCTGAAGCTTGTCCTCCAAGAAGCCAACGTGCGCGTCGACGTCGACTACCGCGAGGGCTACAGCCCGGGCTGGAAATTCAACGACTGGGAGCTCAAGGGCGTCCCTCTACGGATCGAGTTCGGGCCCAAGGACGCGGAAAAGCACGTCGTCACGACCTCGCGCCGCGACGTCGACGGCAAGGGCACCATCGCCATCACGGACCTCGCCACCGCCGTGCCCGCCCTGCTCGAGCAGATCCAGAAGGACCTCTTCGACCGCGCCAGCGCCGACTACGCCGCCCACCGCGTCCAGATCACAAACTGGGACGACTTTGTCCCCGCCCTCAACGCAAAGAACATCTGCCTGATCCCGCACTGCCTCGGCGGGCCCTGCGAGGACGCCATCAAGGACATGAGCAAGCGCGTCGCCGCCGCCTCCTCGGACGACCAGGCCGCCGAGGACGCCCGCGCTCCCTCCATGGGCGCCAAGAGCCTCTGCATCCCCTTCGAGCAGCCCCCCGGCATCGTCCCCGGCGAGACAAAGTGCACGAACCCCAAGTGCGACCAGCTCGCCAAGAAGTGGGTCATGTTCGGCCGCAGCTACTGATCAACGGGGGTCTACCTTCTTTGCTGTTGGGACAGCTTCTCTCTTCAGAGGGAGGCTCCTTCTCGGGACGGGCCTCCGGCGGCCAGCTTCCAGCTGGACCGGCTGCTTTCTTCTCCGAGATTCTACACTGTCCCTCTCCAAGGCTGTGCATATCCCTAAGAAGACAGCCGGTCCAGCTGGAAGCTGGCCGCCGGAGGCGCACCCACCAGCAGCGCGAGTCGCACGTCCGCCCCTCCCACAGCAGCGAAGCGGCCGCCGCCACGAGTCCACGAGGCGTCACGAGAGGCAGTAGCACGAGATGTAGTCAGGGGAGCGAAAAAGAAAGAAAGTATGCTGCAGCCGTTCCTCACTGCCGTTATCCGATGCTCGTCCGGCCGTCACACATCCTTCACGTCGCATCAGGGCTGCTTCGCGCGCAGGGCAAGCAGCTGGTCGTGCAGGGCGGCGTTCTCGGCGCGCAGGCGGGCCGCCTCGGCCGCGCCCTCGGTGCCGCGCCGGCGCAGCTCCTCGACGCCGTGCCCGTCGCGCACGCGCGCAAACACCGCGTCCAGCTCCTCGTTCACGCGCTCGAACAGGACCGCGTTCTCCGCGCGCGCGTCCGCGAGCGCGCCCTCGAGCGCGGCCGCGCGCCGCTCCGCCGTCGCCAGCTGCGCGCCGAGTCCGCTCTCCAGGCTGCTCACGTGCGCGCTCAGGTTCGACAGCAGGTGCGCGTACTTGCTGTCGAGCGCGCGCAGGCGCGTCCCGAGCTGCTGCGCCGCGTTGGACTCGGGCGACGCGTTCAGCTCCGCGCCGATCTTGGCCAGCTCCGCTTGCAGCGCGGAAGAGGCGCTGTTGATCGCGTCGTGCTGCCGCTGCGTGCGGCTCGCCGGCTGCGTCCGCTTGGAGGGCGACTTGCGGGAGTCCTTGGTCGGCACGGGCGGCGGCGGCGTGTTGCCGTGGTCGGAGCGCTCCGAGAGGACGCCGCGTAGGGAGGGCGTCGCGGGCGTGAGGCCGTCGTACTGGCGAGCGCGACGACGGGAGTGATTTTGGCGACAAAGGGGTCTGCGGTGTCTGAGGGAGGCGGTTGACGCGTGGGAGAGGTGTTCTCTTTGCGCGGGCTGCTTTTGAGCTTCACCGCGTTAGAGCGCACAGGGCTGCTGTTGTCTGGCACAGCTCGAGGAGTTGCTGCTGTCACTTGCACGCTCAGGCGGGGGGTGTTGCCGAGACCGTTGAATGCGGGAGACGACCACAGCGGGGAGGATTCGAGGACCGGCAAGGTCTCAATGTCTGACAGAGAGCTGCGTCGTTTCTTGCGGATGTTGGCGGTGGGCGTGGCTGGGACTGGCTTGAACAGAGTCTTCTTCTTCAGCTTCTCCTCGGAGGGCGGTTGTGGCGGCTCGTCGCGAGATCCAGGCCGGCTGGATGTGATGCTGCGAGATTCGGGATCGGCCGAGTTGGCCCGGCTGAGCGCGCCACGAGGGCCGTCGCGCTTACTCAAAGAGCGCAGCACGGACCCGAAGCGCGACGGCGTCTCAGCTTTGCTGTTCTCGCGCTGCAGAGAGCCAAAGCCCAGCCGGCGGCTGAGCGATGACGCCTTGGAGCTGACGGACCCGCCGTAGCCTGACCGCGCGATGCTAGAAGAGAGGGACCCGAAGCGTTCTTTGGATGGATCAGCGTTCAGGATCACGTCGTGGTCTTCCACGAGCCGGTCGAACAAGGGCATGAACTCGTGCGAGTCGTCGTCGTTGACTAGAATCTGCGTGATGGCCAGCATCAACGCGCCTCGGTCGCCGTCGCTCGCCATACCCGCCAGCAGGTCGACTAGCAATCCCAGGACCGCCTTCAGAGCACGCTGGTTCTGAGGCGACATGTCCAGCACTTTCGAAGCGAGGTAGTCTTCGTACTCGAGTGGCGGCAGAGACTCGCACTTGGCCTGCATATCGTGCAGGGTGTCAATGTCGAGGATGCTGCCGATGCTGTCCTGCCAGGCGTGCGTGATGAATTGTTCGAACGCGGCGAACAAGACATCGACCGAGGCCTGTGCGGCCAGCTCGTGGTTGGCAGGGTCCTCCAGGAGGGTGTTGTAGAGCTCGTTGACAACCGCCTCATCGGCACTGCAGCGTGCGGCAATGTTACGGCCGACGACGTTGCCCTTGCGTGCGTGCAGAGCCAGCATGTAGCTAGCCAGCGTCTTCTCCAGAGCGTCCGTTGGGCTTTGCGTCTGGCTGGTCTTGCTCGCTACAGAGGGCGACTTCTGCAGCCCGCCGGCCTCGCCGCGAAGGTCGAGGCTCGACTTGGCGCGCGCAGCCGGCTTCAGCTGGGGGATTGAGTGAAAGGGCGACGGTTTCGTTTCGTTGTCTTTGGAGAACAGACTTGTCAGTGCCTTTACGGGCGATTGGGACAGCGGTCTCAGAGAGCGCGTCCTCGCGTGACCCCGGCCGCGCGACTTGGAAGGCAGATCCAAAGCCCGCAAGATGTTCTCGTGGTGCTGCAGTCTCGTCACGCCGACAGCAGCGCTCTTCAGCGGGCTCTGCAGCTGCAAGAAGCTGGCAAGCCGTCGTGCGAGGACAGGCATAAACTCCTGCGTCGTCACCACATCGCGGGTGCGCGCCAGGTCGGAGGTGAGCGTTTCGACGGTGTAGAAGCCCTGACCTTTGGCGGAAACCGTGACAGACGCCTTGGGACGACCGCTCTCGTTTGAAGGCAGGCCTTCGCCTGCGCAAGACCCGAGACACAGTCGCACCTCGGCAGGCGGTGGCACTCGTGACGGGTCAGTCAGCGGGCCTTGCTCGAAGATGGCCGCAAAGAAGCCGGCGTCGTGTTGTCGCGATCGACGTCGCGGGCCTCCCAGGCGTCACTATCGCGCTCCGTCTCAGAGAAGCGGCCCTCAACCCTCGCTTTGGCAACTTCTTTGACGAGCTTGGCGGCGCGCGACTCGTACCCGCCGGCAAGCGCAAAGACGCGGATCTTGGCCTGTTGGCTGTCCGCGAGGGGCACGATCGTGATCATGTTTGCCGTCGCCGAAGCCGAGGATGTGCACATCTTTCAGCTTGATGGTTTCCACATACTCGAGGCTGCGCACTTGTTCGGCGTCGTCTGCAGCGGACGAGGGAGAGTCAATTTCCGCCATCAGCCCGCGCGCCGTTGGGGACGACGGCAGCAAGCGCTTCACAAAGGCGAAGGCGTCGGGGAACAGCAACAAAAGAAGATTGTCGCGGCGGCACAGCGGCTGCTGCTGGTCAAAGGGCGGGGCCAGCTCCTGCAGGTCGATGATCGTGATCAGTCGCCCGTTCGAGACGGCTGCCGCCGGCCAGTTGAGCGTCAAGCGGGTCAGGCGAACGTCAGTAGCCGACGAGCGCGCGCCGGCATCATCCTGGGCGCAGATGTCGGCGATGATGTCTTTGCACTTCAAAAACTTGCGCAGGGCCGGGTGGCGCATGGGCAGCTGCTTGATGATGTTGTCGAGGTAGAGGGTGTAGCGAGGGAGGCGCTGCACCGGCTCGATGAGCATCGACATGAGGTGCTGCTCGCCTGTTTCGTGGACGAGCCGCGCGAATGTGGAGCCGGTGTCGCCCATGAAGTTGCGCAGGTGCGTCGCAAATAAGCCGTGCGCGCGGATGTAGTCTGCGTAGCACTCCCGGAAGCGAGGCAGCCATTGGAGCAAGCAATCGGCAATCTGCGTCGCTCCGGTGCGGTCTGGCGTCTGTTTAGCGACGGTCGAATTCGCAGGCTCGACAACGGGCGCAGAGAGATCGGCGATAGCGTCGGTCTCGGTGGCGTCCATAACCTCGCGAAAGGCGTCGAGAAAGGCGAGGTTGAGAGCGAGGATCTGGTCGAGACTCGAAGGGAACAAGCCGGCGACTGCGGCCGCCACCGACGCGGCATTCGTCGACACAGGCGCCTGCGCCTTCTTCCGAAAGTCGACGGCCACGCTGTGGACGAGATCATAGACCTTACCGACGTAGCTCTCCTCGGTGTCGATGAACTCGCACAGCTGCTTGCGCAGGGCCTCCTTTTGCTCGCGGCGAAAGGCAAGCGAGCGGTTCAGAGCGGTCGGCTTCGAGGGCGCGCGTCGGACGCGCGAGGTCGGGATAAAGGCAGTCTCCCCGAGCAGCTCGATCAACTCGGCGTGCGCGCCGTAGCGGATGTTGAGACCGTCGCGGCTCGAGTACGAGTACTCGAGCGATTCTCTGTCCCTCGGCAGCGGCTTGATCGCTCCTCGCGGCAGGACGACATCGATGTCAATGTGAGGCAGGGACACCAGGGGAAAGGCGCTCATCAGGTCGTTGAGCAAGTCTGGACCATTCTCAAGCTGCTTCATGCGCCCAGCGAGCGCGGCAGCATGAGTCTCGTCCAGCAGACCCTTCCTCGGGGCATCCTTGGTAGAGCGCTGCTTCAGCCAGAGGTCGCGCACGGCGCCGTCCAGGTCGGCAAAGTACTTGTTGAGCGAGTAGGCCAGCGTGCGGCAGACCTCGTCGCCTTGATCCTCGCGCGAGAGGAGAGTGACGGCCTGGTAGAGAGGCGAGCTGGGCGACACGGCCAGCCTTGGAAACGAAAGCAGCCCGCCTGGGGAGAAGATATGGCTCTGAATGCGCGACGAAACCGCAGAGGTGCCATTCAGCGTCGCCGGCGTGGTCGACGGCCCGAACGCGACCAGGAAGACGGCATCCGAGAGAAGCGGCTCCGAGGCGCAAAAGACCCGGAGAGTGGTTGGCAGTGACAGCGCCGGCTCCAGGGCGACCATTTTGCCAGGCGTGTCGCAGCAGGACTCAGCGGCGGCGCGACATGCTCGCGCCTTTACGTTGGCGCGCGAGACTGTCTTCCTCTCTGCCCGCCAGCTTTTTGTTGTCGACCAGAGGGATCCAGAAAAGAAAACACGGCTGCTCGCGTCGGCCGTCCCGCGGCACGCAGCCGCAAACGCGTGGAGCACGCGAACAGGTCACACGTCACGTGATTTATCGTTTTTGATTCACTCTGTCTCTGTCGTGTCTGTCATTGCGAGTACTGCTTGACAGCACGATGGACAGTGCTTCTATATAAGTGTGAGTGTACAAAGAATAAACGGAGGATGCACGACGGCAAGCGGTGGCGCGCGGCTGCCGACGTATGTGGAGGAGTCGCGTGGTGATGCTCAACAACGGCGTCACCCTCCGCTGACAACAGACGGTCACCCAAGGAAGCACGCACGTCGAAAAGCTACTCCAAAAAGATGGCAGCGTCGTCGTCGTCGGCCAGCAGCCCGCTGCTGTAGTACGTCCATTCCTCGTCCATCCAGCGCCGCACAGAGCCACCGATAGACACTAGGCTGACATCAAGAAGCTCGTGCATCGCGTACAACACGACGATCCTCGCAGAGCACACGGCGTCACCATCGTCAGGCGCCTCGTCGCTGGCGTCGGTGATCCTGCCCAAGATCAACCACGGCCAGTCGCAGAAGCTCACGTACACGCACAATGACTGCCTCATCCACTACATTGCCGACTCGGCCGCCGACCACCCAGACGCGATGTCGGCGCAGTCGGCGGCCGGGCTGACGTTCCTCGTGGTCGCGCGCGAAGACCTCGGCCGCCGCGTGCCGTTTGGCTACCTGGTCGAGATCCGGCGGCGCTTCCTGGCGCAGTACGACGTCTCGCGGACGGATTTTTCCGCGCTCCCGCCGTACGGCTGCGCGGCGTACAACGGCCGGCTGAAGGAGCTGATGGTCGACCTGAGCTCGACCAAGAGCGGCCAGGAGGACGCCATCCGCAAGGCGCAGCGCGAGATTGACGACGTGCGCGGCATCATGACCGAGAACATTGAGCGCGTCCTCGAGCGCGGCGAGCGGTCAGTGCCTCTTTCGTTCAGGGAAGTCGTGAAAGACAGCTGACGAGCGCCGAAAACAGGATCGACCTGCTGGTGGACAAGACGGACCGGCTGGGCGGCAGTGCACGCGACTTTCGCGTCCGGAGCAAGGGCCTGCGGCGGCGCATGTGGTGGAAGAACGTCCGTCTGATGGCGCTGCTGGTCGTCGTCGTCGTCTTTCTGATCTACCTTTTTGTCGGCTTCGGTTGCGGTCTTCCAAGTGGGTTTTCTCTCTTAATTCTTGTAGAACAGCTGGCTTACGGTCTGTTGAACAGCGTGGTCCAGCTGCCGGGGCCACTGAGCAGGCGCTCGCAGCGTTGTATGAGGTCAGCAGCGTGTCGGCAGGAGACGCCTTCTTGGCCACGTCGACTCCGACGGTCAGCGCGCAGCAGAAAGCATTGGTCGCGGCGTCACGGGCAGGTCTGCAAGGAAAATCAAGCGCTCTTCAAAGTTTCACGTCGTGCGCGGCTCTGCATCGTCTTGCTCGAAGGCTGTCTACTTCAAGCCCCGTCCCATGGCAGTATCACCACCCTAAGAGGACGGCCGGTCCTGCGGTCGTGTCCTTCCTCGCACAGGAAACAATTGCCGGCTTGATATAATCTCAATCAGCCCTCCCTCATAGCTACCAGAGTGTACGTCTTGCAAGAGTGAATAAGCAGATGGAGTGCACAGAGAGAGATGGCAGCCTGCCGGCCCCTCCATTTCGTCACACGGACAGCACTCTGTCCGCAACCGTCTTCCCAGCAACGCAACACCACCTTGGCCTCATTCCCCGTGGACACCGCAAGCAGGACCGAGAACTCCCCACCACAGCAAACGACAAAAGCGAGCGAGACGCGAAAATGAGCGGCGGCAGCCCGGAGGCGCTGCGGGCGCAGGCGGACAAGCTCGTCGCGAGCGCGTCCGGCGGGTTCAGCTTCTTCGGCAGCAAGACGGACAAGCTAGAGCAGGCGGCACAGCTGTACACGCAGGCGGGCAATGCGTACCGGCTGCAGAAGAACGGCAGCGAGGCCGGCAAGAGCTTCGAGCAGGCCGCGCGGCTGAGCGGCGAGAAGCTGAACGAGCCCAACGACATGGCGCAGTCGTACATTGACGCCAGCAAGGCGTACCGGCAGACGGACCCCGAGGACGCCGCGCGCACGATGGGCTACGCGATCGACCAGTACCTGAAGACGGGCAACTTCCGGCGCGCGGCCACGTACAAGGAGCAGATTGCGGACATTTTCGAGAACAGCCTGGGCGACGCGGCGCGCGCGCGAGCCGCATACGAGGAGGCCGCCGGCTGGTACGAGGACGACGGCGCGCAGGCGCTCGCAAACAAACACTACCTCAAGGCCGCCGACCTGGCCGCCGTCGCCGCCGACTACGCGCCCGCGATCGCCACCTACGAGAAGGTCGCGCAGAACAGCGTGTCAAACAACCTGATGAAGTACAGCGTCAAGGAGTACCTCCTCAAGGCCGGCATCTGCCACCTCGCCATGGGCGACCAGGTCGGCACCGCCCGCGCCCTCGACCGCTTCCCGGATATCGACCCCGCCTTCGCCTCCACCCGCGAGTGCGCCCTGCTCAAAGACCTCGCCGAGGCCGTCAAGGACGCCGACGGCGACCTCTTCTCCGAGAAGGTCTTCCAGTACGACCAGGTCTCCAAGCTCGACTCCTGGAAGACCAAGCTCCTCCTCCGGTGTGTGCTCTTTTCCCCTCTTCGTGCACCTGTTAATAATCCGTCCGTCGCAGCGTCAAGGACACAATCGCCGACGAGGAAGACGACTTTTCATAGTACACGATCTAATCACACTTCATCTACCCAACTGCTCCCGGATGTTCACCTCGGCGACGTGCAGTGTTGTGTTGGCGCTCCGTTGGACGGGCCTCCGGCGGCCAGCTTCCAGCTGGACCGGCTGTCTTTCTTCCCGCGCCCGAGCCACGTCCCTCGTGGAGGCCAAAAACAGCCGGTCCAGCTGGAAGCTGGCCGCCGGAGGCCCGTCGGGCGGAGCGACTCTCCTCATTCAAGCCTACTCAAGCACTGGTCCATGTAGAGAGAAACGAGAGATGCATTCAGTCGAGGTAGGGCGTGTAGGGCACGACGTAGAGGCCGACGGGGCAGGCGCCCGAGTTGTCCTGGGTGAAGGACAGGCTGTAGCCGTCGACGCTGGCCATCTTGTACGAGACGGTGCGGTTGACGGCGCAGGGGGCGCTGGAGATGACGTACGCGTTGCCGGGCGCGACCGCGGTCGAGCCGTAGTCCTCGCCGACGCCCGGCGCGGTGTCGTACGTCGTCTGCGCGGTCGGGGTGTCCTCGAGGCCGGCAAAGTCGAGCATGCCGCCGGCAGCCGGCACGCTGCTGAGCGGCGCCTGCGCCGGCAGCACCAGCGTCAGGTTGCAGAACATGAGGCCCTGCCTCTGGTCCGGGATGTCGAAGCTGAACAGCGTCGACGCCTGCGCGTCCGCCCACCGCCGCCGAGCCGGCCCCGTACTCCCTGTCCGGCGAGGACGCGTTGACCGGCACGACCAGCCGCGGGTAGTACGCCCCGGCGCCGAGATCGTCCGGGCAGTCATTGCTCGTGGTCGTCGCGGCGGATGGGTAGGCCGCAGCGAGGCTTGCCATGGCGGCGGCGAGTACGGCTGCGCGCTGCATCGTGGTTTGGTTGAGCTTGACGAGTCTGTTGAGAAGATGTTGCTGCTGGAAGCTGAGGTGGAGGCTTGAGTCGTGCTGCTGCTGCGTGCGCTCGTCGGCGTACTTATAGCATCCTGCACTGCAAGACGACTCTGAGCAGGAGCCGCGCCGAGGGCGGTGCTGTACGCATGTCGAAGGAACAGTGTCTTGCTCGATGCTGCCTCGTATTGGCGTCTGAGCAGATGTCTGCACCGTGCGCGCTGAGGCGTGCAGTGAGTCTGGCGCTTAGTCCATAGCCTTGCCGTGAGCCGAGCGACTGGATATTCGTGCTATGCCTGAGACGGTTGCCAGTGGTTCAGCTCGAGGCCGGCCGCGCGAGGGCGGCCCGTCGTAGCGTCTCCGGGAGGGCCGAATGAACCTGATTCGGCCTTGGGGCGATCTGATTCATGAGCATCTCTCGGCCGGTACAACGTCTCATCCGGCAGCAGATCCGGGCGGCACTGCTGTGTGGATCTGCGTACTAATCATAGTACAAGAGATGCTCAAGCTTTCAATGGGCGGCTGAAAGCGGGAACGACGTATCCGATCCGCGCAGAAGCGAGTCCGAAGACCGAGCGAATGATGAAGGCGGGGTTCTGGACAAGGCAACACGAGACAGCGTGATGGACGATGGACAGAAGCGAAAAAGAGCCGCACGATAGCTTCATGGATGTATCATAGTCGCGGTGGCGCACGGACGCTGGCCCCGGTGCGTCCCTCGACCGATCGACCATCCCGTCGCAGGGTCGCATTGACAGACTCGGAAGGAGGATCAGTAAGCGGACGGGCGCTTGGTGTAGGCGGGTTGCGGGGCAGGAACGACACCGCCGTAGCCAGTCTGAACCTCGGCAGTGCTCTGCAGGGAGAACGAAGAGAGCTTGGCGCCGGCGGGCTGCTGCGCCCACAGCAGCACGCCCACGTAGTTGCGGCCGCGGTGGTTGAGGATGCCCTCCGGGACGGGAAAGGCGGTCTGCGGGCCGATGCTGTTAAAGTACTTGCCAAACTGGTAGCCGTTGACGTAGAGGATCGCGCGGAAGTGCGACGGCGTGCCTGAGGACGAAGAAGCGTTGCCGAAGACAAACGAGAGAGGAATGTCGTAGCCGGTGGGAAATGCCAAGTCAAAGGTCGTAGAGAAGAAGCCGACGCCCGGCTGCGAGATGCCGGTCAGCGGACTGCGCTGGGCCCAGCCCTGCGTTGGCGCCTGCGGCAGGTGGAAGCCCTGACGCTCGGCGAACAGGCCGCCCTCGTTCAGCGGCCCCCGTGTCTTGTCAATGTACTGCTCGCCGCCGAGGTTGCCGGTCAGCTTCCAGGTGACGGCTTGCTGCGGGCGTCCGTCCAGGGCGTAGTCGAGGATGCCGCGCGGCGCCTTGCCGCCGATGTCGCCCGCGCCGTAGTTCTCATCCAGCCCGAGCGTGTCCACGACGACAGTCAGAACGTATGTCTGCCCAGACTTGAGTGCTTGCGGAAACGAAAAGGTGTCGTTGTGATCCTGCGCGCTGCCGCTGCCGGTCCACGAGCCGAGGTAGGTCGAGTTGAGCCAGACGCTGGTGCCAAAACCATATCCGCCCTGCGTGCGCAGCGTGATGGATTTCTCGGAGCCGTTGGAAGAGGCAAAGTATCCTCTGTAGAGCAGTGTGCCGACGGAGAAGCCGTAGTCGGACGAGTAGAGGCTCGTCGGCGTCGACAGGTTCTTGTACTCAATGTTGGGCGTCGTCTTGTTCGATGCCGGTGTCCATGCTGCGTCAGAGTAGGACGAGCTGGTGACCTCGGGCAGCGAGTCGATGTACTTCCACTGCTGCTTCGAGAGATCCGGGATGCTATACCGCGGTTTGCTGTAGGCGAGAGAAGCCGAGAGGACGTTGAAAGAGTCGCGTCGGAATGACAGCGACTTGCCGTTGAACAGCAACGTCTTCAACCCGCGCGGCACGCCCGAGATGACCTCCAGGGGAGCTGTCGCATTGAGGTCGCCGACGACGGACAGAGTGGAGGCGTCTGTAAAGGTGACATTCCGGACGAGGTAGCCGGCACGTAGGACGAGGTTGCCTTGGGAGGAGGGAAAGGCCCAGTAGTTGTAGGCCGAGTTGCGATCGAGCAGGTACACGAACAGGCTGTCGCCAAGCTGCACAACCTTCCGTGTGGCGCTGACCTGCCAGTTGATGACCGTCGAGCCGTTGACCGCTTTGATCGTCGACTGGGAGCCTTCGAGGACAGAAGCTTTCAGAGCACCGACAAAGGCCAGCTCGTGCTGCTCGCCGGGGCCGCCGTAGACGACGAGCACAGTGCGCGCCGCGCTGGCACTGACGGTAAAGATGTCTGCCGAGTTGTAGAGCAGGGTCGAGTTTCCGACTGCAAAGTCGGTGACGCTCATCTTGGAGTCGCGGCCGTAGAGCGTCAGCGCACCACCAAGCTGCGGGATGCTGACGACACCGCGGGACGTCGGCAGCTTGAGCGTGTATCGAGTGGCCTCATTGCTGTTGTACTGCGCGTGGCGTACAACATAGAATCCAGTCTTGTTGCTGAGCGACGGCCAGACTGAGATGGAGCTAGTGTTGGTGTAGAGGCCCGCGGTGGAGCTGTTTGCAGGGACGGCGGTAAGGTAGGCGGGCGAAGCCTGGAGGCCCTGGGTGAGCAGCTTGGCGGCACTGTACTTTTCGCGGTCGACGGCGCGGCTCTCGCGGATGACGGCGCCGTAGTCGTACGAGGTGTAGCCGCCGGGATGGCCGAGGTTGCCCCAGTTGGTGCCACCGTAGGTCATGTAGATGTTGAAGACGGTCGTGCCGGCGGCAAAGTTGTTGCGGTAAAAGACATTCTCAAACTCGGCGTTCAACAGGCTGGTGCACTTTTCGAAGCCGACACCGCCCCACGGATCAAAGGAGCCGCCCGGAACTCGATGATAGAGTTGGGTGTTGTCGGGCTTTGCTGGAGGTGCAACGTACGATAATCGGCGGGTAGTGCTCCGTCGGGCCAGTTGCCCGGGTTGGCGCAGTTGAAGCCGAGCGGGTAGCCGTCGTAGCCATAGATGTCAACCGCGCCGAGGCCGGTGCCGGGCGCAAAGTATCCCTTTGGTGAGGCGTCGTTGTTGATAAAGGGCACGACGATGCCGGCATCGCGGTATTGCTGCTCGACGGCGGCAAAGTACTCGTGATTGGGAAAGACGACCTCGCCGTTGCTGTTTGTGTACTCGTTCTCCGGCTGGAGCAGAATGACAGGCCCGCCGTTGGTGATCTGATACCGAGCGATGATGCGCGAGATCGATCGGACGTAAAGAGCGGTGGCGTCGAGGTAGGCGGTGTCGTTGGTGCGGTACTGCCCGTCGATCCGCGTCATCCAGCCGGGAAAGCCGCCGCCAAACTCCTCGGCGTTGATGTACGGCCCGGGCCGGGCCAGCAGGTAGATGCCTGCCTTGGAGGCGGGCGTCGAAGAACGGCTCGAGGGCGAAGATGCCGTCCGCACGGAAGACGCCGCGCTCGCCTTCGTGCAGGTTCTGCGCGGTGTAGAAGGAGACTCCATTGTAGCCGAGCGCCTTGATCTTCTGGAAGACGTCCAGCCACAGTCCGGGCACCGGCAGGCGGAACGGGTGGAACTCGCCGCTGTAGAAGAGCACCCGCTGTCCGCGCACGAGGAGCGAGCTGTTGTCCCACGTGACAATGTCCTGCAGGGCCGCGTCTTCGTACGGCTTGATGACGGTGGAGGGCCGGCCGCTGAGCACGACGGCTGCAGACGCCAGCCACGGCAGGGCCAGTCCTATCCAGAGCATCTTTGTTTGGTTATTAGTTCAGACGCCTGACGCCCTGTGCTCTTAGTTCCGCGTCTTTCTCTGGCCAGACGCTTAGAGCTCGAGGAAGCAGACTGAAGTCCGATGCTCACTGTCTCTTATTGCACGCACGATGCAGCGACTTTAGCCGGTCAGTGGCAGGCGTCTGAGAGACATGAAGAAGTCCCTCCTGTAGCCAGCTGCCCGCCGCGCTCTAGCAGCGTGCGAAGACGAGTGGCCGAGCATCATCGACAGGCACGTCTGCCGTAAGGAGACAAGCATACGCTTGCAGCCGTGGCCGCGCGTGCGGGGACAGCGTCCTTTTTAGCCGTGGCCGTCATGGTCGTCGGTCATGCGGGACGGCGGTGCGGATGCACTCAGGTCGGAGTTCGAGAGGTACAGAGGATCCTAGCACGCATATTGTCCTTGATCAGTCCGTCCGGCGTACGTGGCAGACGGTGCTCTCTCCAAAAAATCCGAGGGAGCCACGAGAGCCAAGATGGCGTTATTGATAATCCGTCCGACTGACATGGCCAGGTGCTCGTCAGTAGCGGTCCCGGGCCCGAGCGGCGCGCGGCGGAGGAACAATTGCTCCTCTGCTCGGGGTCCTGAGGCCGAGCGGGCAGCCAATAGACGAAGCGCCAGGATCCTGAGTCACCGGCGGCGCCGCTGTGTATGGAGAGTAGCTCCTAGGCAGCGACAGAACCGGACGGCGAGGGTGTGAAGGCCTTCTTGCAAGAAAGTGAGGACGGAGGAGCGGAGGCCAAGTCGAGTTCCGCTCCCGGCCGCAGCATAAACCCCCGCTGGGACGGCCTCGCCCTGGCCGGCCGACACGGCCGCGGGCACCTTTTTTTATTTTATTCGTAGCTGTTCCTACTCCTCCCGCAGGGCCAGCCCGCGCGCACCCGCATCATTCTCGTGGGCATGCAGTCCATGTCGCCGGCCTCGTCGCCGTCGACGTCTGTCGCGGAGGCGGGCCACGGCGCCGGAGGGCCGATCCGGCACCACCACCAGCATCAGCCTAACAACACCGAGCGGCGGAGCTGTTCGACCTGCGCCATCGCCAAGACCAAGTGCATCCCCAAGCCCTACGGCCCCTGCGAAGTGCGTTGCTGCAGTTGTTGTTGTTTTCATAGACCCGCAGAGAGTTGACCGTTGCGTGTTCGTGGTTCATGTAGAGATGTTCGCGGTTGAAGAAGCCCTGCCAGCAGCAGGAGCCCGCGGTGAAGAAGCCGCGCGGCCCGGCCAAGAAGACGTCGTGAGTTCTTTGCGTCGTACTCATAGACTGTCAAACTCACAGCGAGAGCCAGGCGCAAGGAGCAGCTGGAGAACAAGCTGGACTCGATCATGTCGATGCTGTCGCAGAGGCAGCGGGACCAGCTGCAGGGCATCACGCCGCCAGACTCGGACTCGCAGGCCAGTCCTAATGACGCGCCCTCGGCCGCGCACCTGTCAGAGGTTTCCTTTGAAGCGCCGGACCCGTCGAAGCTCGAGGAGCAGCGGTTGCAGCTGGAGCCGCGTGAGGAGGCCACAGGCGGCGACGATTTCATGCCGGACCGGTCCAAGATGCTCAGCTTGTTACCAGCGCTGCCGCCGCAGGGACTGGCCGTCGACGAGGCCGAGGCGACCATCTTCTTCAACGAGTTCAAGTCGTGTCTGGCGCCTCACTTTCCCTTTATCGCCATCCCGCAGGACATGACGGCTGCGGAGCTCCGGCAGGCGAAGCCATTCTTGTATCGCACCGTCATCATGGCCGCCATGTACTGCGACTACCCGCGGCAGTACCACCACGTGCAGGAGAACATCCGCTATTTCAGCGACCGGCTGCTGATCCGCGGCGAGAAGACGCTCGACCTGCTGCAGGGGCTACTCGTCCTGGCCGCGTGGTACCACGTGCAGAACTTTATGAACCCGCAGCTCACCAACTTTTGCTCGCTCGCGACCGCGCTGGCCATCGACCTCGGCCTGACCAAGCAGCCGCAGCAAAAGGGCATGAGCAACTTGTCCGTGTTCACCACGCAGCTCGCACACGGCGACCACGCACACCCTCTCCAACAAACACCCGAAGAGCGCCGCGCCCTCCTCGGCTGCTACTACCTCACCTCCATGTTTGTCCTGTCCATTGTTCGATTGACTCCAGAAGCTGACGACAGATTGAAAAGCTTCTCGGCGTGCTTCAAGCGGCTGGAGGGGCTGCCTTTCACGCAGCACTTGGAAACAGCATGCGACTCGCTCGAGCAGGCGTGCGAGTACCGTCGGACCAGGACCTGGTGGCGCTGGTGCGCGTGCAGAACGTCATGGACAAGCTGCAGGGCTCGCGCGACTTTGCCTTCTCGAGCGACTCGCTGACGTGCCCGGTTACGATGTACGTGCGCGCGTTCCGGGCGGAGTGCGCAAGGTCAACGACTCGCTGCCGGAGAGCGCGCGCGCGCGGCTGCCCTTCCGGCTGATGTCTTACACGGCCGAGGCGCAGCTGTACGAGGCCGTTCTGTCCGAGCCGTTCACCTACAAAGGCGTGTGGGCCTTGAAGCGCATAGAGTCGCAGCCACGCGGCCTGCACCGCCTGAAGGGGCTGTTCGACACGTTCACGCAGATCCCGAACGCGCAGCTGTACCACATGCCGTTCGCAACCTACGCGGCCGTCGCGTACGGCATGTCGCTGCTGTCGCGGCTGCAGTTCTTCGACGAGCACCGCACGGCGCTGCAAGAACCGGACGGCTCGAACGCGACCGTCGACCTGATCGACGTGCTGGACCGGGTCAGCACGCACCTGGACGCGGCCGTGCAGGGCACGCGCTTCCGCGGCAAGCCGATCAACAACGACAAGTTCATGCACTGGTCGGCGTGCCTGCGGCGCTTCAAGGAGGTGTACGAGCGCATGACCGGGCGGGTCCCGCGGCACGTCCCGCTGACGCCGTGGGGCGCGGCGTGGCGCCGCGGCCGGGCCCGGCTCTTCTGGTGGCTCCTCGGGCGCGGCGACCGCGGGCGCGCCCAGCGGGACCGCCACGCCCACCGTCGGCGGCGCCGGCGCGGTCCCGATCGACCCCTCGCTCGCGGAGCCGATGGACCCCGGCCTGCTCGACTTTTTCGTCGACGACCGCTTCTGGAGCAACCTGATGAGCGACGGCTGGAGCACTGATTTTTGATGAACCCTGGTGTTGGTCAGTCTGCGGGCCACCCGATGAATCCGTCGATGAACGGCCCGTCCATGCCGGGACCGCACTGAGCTCGACCTGCTCTGCTCGACGACTGCTGACGACGCGACGCCTCTCTTTTCTGTTCGGGGACTGTACACATAGGTCATGTTGCTCTAATCAACCAACCCTTCTCTCGTCTCTTTCTATCCTGCTTCCGGTGTCACCATGGACTTGGCGAAGTGATTAGCCGTTAAGGAACAGGCGGCGAGGAAAGGGTACGCGTGGAGAGCAAGTACAGAAAGGAGCAGCACAAGAGGCGTGGCATTGCGGCTGTGCGCCGAATACCAGACTACAAAGGACAGGAAGAAAGGCGCAAAAACGCCGTCGCTAGATCGCCGTGCGCGGCCGCGCGCTTTTCGGCCCCGTGCGCCAGGCGCCGCGCGCAGGCGGGCCAATGTCTCCAGATGTACAGATACAGAAAGGGATGCGGTGAAGGACTCGTCGGAGCGTGGTGCGCCGGTCGTCGGCAGTGAGGCTGAGGGGAGAAGGGCGTGTGAAAGGAAAAGGTCGTGAGTGTGGCGTGAGTGGCGAGTAGAGAGGACGGGAAGCTAGAGGTCGTCGTCGTCCATGGTGATGGCGTCCGGGTTGGCAGCCGCAGAACCATCCAGGACGACGCCGCCGTCGTCGTCGTCGTCGCGCTCGGCGTGGCTGCGCGGCACGTTGCCGGCCTGCGGGCCGTGCGAGGCGGCGACGAAGCCGACAGGCGCGCGGGCCTGGCGTGCGAGCGCGTCCATCGCGTCTGCATCTTCGACGGCTCCGTCGGCAGCGTCGTCGCCCTCGGCAGCGGCGGCGCGCCCGCGGGCGACGGCCTGGCCGGCGATGAAGCCGACGTCGGTGTTGAACTGCGCCTGCACGGAGCGCTTGACGCGCAGCATCTCCTTGAACGTATCTTCGTTGCCGTGCTGCACCTCGAACTGCTCCCACTGCTTCCAGAAGGCCGGGTCCGTGCGCGGGTCGGCAAACTGGCTGGCGTGCCCGAGGATGGCGCGCGCGCGGTCGACTTCGCCCAGCCGCCGCTCCATCTCGGCGAACTTCAAGCACATGGCCTTGGCGGCGGTGTCCGGCAGCACGCTGATGGCGCGCTCGTAGATTGGCCGCGTCGACGTGAGTCCGAAATTCGAAGCGGACTTGGTGATGTAGAACGAGAACATCTCGGGGCGGTCTGCGTCCGAGACGGCGCGCGTGCCGCGCTCGTAGATGCGCATCGCGTGCCGCGCGAGCCCGCGCTCCTCCTCGAGCGCGCGTACATGAGGTACAGCGGCTTGGCAAACTGCTCGGGGCACTCTTCCAGCGCCTGCTCGAAGAGGTCCCGGAGCCGCTCGATCGAGACCTGGCGCGAGGCCGCCTTGGACAGGTACAGGTTCCACAGCTCGAAAGCGACCGGGTAGGAGAACAGATCAAGACCGCGCTCGTAGACCTTGTAGCTGTCCTCAAAGTAGTCGTGCTCCTCCAGCAGGTTGGCGTAGTTGACCACGGTCTGGGGCGTGGCGATGCGCAGGTCGAAAATGCGTTCATAAACAGCGCGCGTCTCGTCGAGGCTGCCGACGGACTCGACCAGGTCGACGTAGAAAGACCACAGCTTCCACGACTTGTGCACGCGCTGCTGCGGCGTCAGCGCGTCGTCAAAGTAGTCGACTTTTGAGAGCTTTGGCGCCTGCGTCGCCTTGGACATGATGGCGACGGCGCGGTCGAATTCGTCGTTGCGCAGCTCCATCTCGGCCCACTCGCACCACATCTCGGCCAGCTCCGCGACCGACTTGAACGGCACCTTGACGGCCTTGTCCATGATGATGCGCGCCGTGTCCATGTCGCCGGCGGCCTCGTATAGTTTGGCATAGCGGTCCACAGCTCGTGGAAACTGACCGACCGCCTTGCGCGGGGTGATGGCGGCGATGGCGTTGGTGTAGGTCGGGACGACCTCCTTGACGTTGTCGCCCCATAGCGCCACCCTCTTCTGCCACTCGAGGACATTATTAGGATTCTGCCTCAGCAAAACGTCGTTCAACAGAAAAGGCCGGCGGTTCATGAGCTGCTCGAGGCGGTCCATGCGGATCTCCAGGTCCAGCTCGGCCTCTTCGTTGACAACGCCAGAGTCGGCGCGTTCGTTGGCCTGGTCCATCAGGATGCCGAGGATGGCCTCCTCCGCCTCGGCGTACGTGTCAAAGACAATGGTAAAGTCGCGCACGGTCATGACGGTGGTGACGCCTTCTTCGAAAACATCGCGGGCACGCTCGGTGTCGCCCCGGTTGACCCAGTATCGCGCCAGGCCGACCCAGAGCACGCCGCGCTGGTCCGAAAAGCGGGCGATGCCGCTGCGGATGATCTGCTCGACGTCAATACCAGACTCGGGCCCGGTGCGGATGTCGCGCGCGCGCTCGATGAGCAGCTCGATCATGTCCGTCCAGAACTGGAACGGACCGCGGGCGTCCTTGCTCCTAAACCGCGGGTCGTCCAGGATCTTGATGTACTCCTGCACGGCCTCGGTGTAGTAGGCCTGGTCGACGAGCAGCTCGATAAACTCCTCGGCGTCCTCCGGGTGGACCTGCATGTAGCGGCGCCAGATGCGGACGGCGGTGTCGCCCGAGGCGGACATGGCAAAGGCGCGGTACAGCACCCAGATGCGGTTGTGCTGCGTGATCGGCAGCGCTCTGAGGGCGCGGTCAAAGGCGCGGCGCGTCTGCGTGACCAGCGGCTGCTGCATCAAGAAGCGCAGGTACAGCTCCCAGATGCGCGGCATCTTGTTGAGCAGCACCAGCGCCCGCTCGAAAAGCGCGTTGACTTTGGCGTACTGCGACGCATAGTGCACCGGGCTGCGGTTCTTCAGGTGCGCGACGCGCAGCTCGACGTACATCTTCCACAGCTTGTAGGAGCGCGGCAGGGCGCAGACGGCGCGCTCGAGGACGAAGGACTGCTCGACGACAGACCCGTGCTGGCGCTTGTAGGTCGCGTACTCGATCCAGGGCTTGGTGCTGCCAGGCGTCTGCGAGACGGCCTGCTCGTAGATGGCGTCGCTGTCGCTGATCAAGAAGAGCGAGGACCCGCCCGGCAGCCGCTTGGTCGAGACGGCCGCCATGGCAGGCACGGCGGCGGGCGCCACCGCCAGCAGCGGTCCAGGCATCTCGCACGCGTCGACCCTGTCCGTGGCTTGCTCTCAGAAGGAAAGCGTCGAGGCGTAGTCAGCGGCCGTGCGCGCTGCGTTGCCGCAGTCACCGCTTGTCGCTACGGCTGCGGCTGCGGCTGCGGTTATTTGCGAGACGCGCGCGCGCACTGGCGCGTGGCTTTTTCGGCTCGGAGGAAGTTGGCCTCGCTAGCCTCTTCTGGTGTAGAGCAACTCTTGCCGCGCCCCCGGCTGCACTTCCCTCTCTCCGTCCACACCGCATTCAGCGCCGTCAGCCCGCGGGCTTGCCTCTTGACGACCGCGCCGAGCGCCGCCCGTCGTCGCATGCGGCCAGTGCGCTGCCACGGCTGCACCCTCGCGCGCCGATCCGCCCCGCGTCCCGTCGTCGTCGCTGCCTGTTCGTTGAGGGTTGGGTCGCTCTTTCGCAGGACCGGGCCGAGCGAGGTGCGCCTCCGGCGGCCAGCTTCCAGCTGGACCGGCTGCTTTCGTTCGGCTGTGGACTCGGTCTGCAGTATCTACATGAAACACACGGGAGGCCAAACAGCCGGTCCACTGGAAGCTGGCCGCCGGAGGCCCGTTCGGACGTGATTCATTTGTTCGACTGTGCGTATCACCGCAGCCACCTCTGCTCCGCGGTGTTGAGCGCCAATCACGTGTCGCACTTCTGCTATCGAGATGGCTCAGACTGACTACTGACGGGCAAGTCCCGCCTTGGCGATCTAAGAAGGCGAATCTTGCAAGACAACACCAGAAGATATTTGACTTTGCGAAGATCACAAGAAGCCCGTGACCGAGCTCGAGGCTGGCGACAGTCGACCGCTATAGATGGCCCCCGGGAGGCCGTTGGGGACTAGGCTTTGGTACAGCGGTGCGGGGAGGCATCAGGCTTGCCTCCCAGGCGAGCCACAGGCCTTGTGAGCAGCCGCAGAAGCATTGGACGATTGGACACGCCATGACAGATGCGGACTAGTGCACAGGCCGCAGCAGCTATCACGAGCTGGCCGGCGGTGACGCTGGTGGGACCGCCCGCGAGCGAGTGCAGCGCGTGGCAGCGTCGAGCAGTGTCGAGGTACCCAGCGCCGGGCAGCTTGGAGAGCTGTGAGCAGTCGACGAACGAGCATCAGGAGACAGCAGAGCAAGACCGGTCAAGATGTCGGGCGGTGCGGTGCGTGCACAAGACACGAGACACTCGATACGATAACCCAGAGACTGATGAGGAGTTAAGGGGCGGGAGCCGGTGTTCCCGACGCGGCAGGCGCTGGGGCAGATGAAGGGCAAGCTGAAAGGAGCACAGACCGGGCACGATCTGCTGAAGCGCAAGTCGGAGGCGCTGACGAAGCGGTTCCGCGAGATCTGAAGCGGATCGACGAGGCGAAGCGCAAGATGGGCCGCGTGATGCAGATTGCCGCCTTCTCGCTGGCCGAGGTCAGCTACGCGGTCGGCGGCGACATCAGCTTCCAGGTGCAGGAGTCGGTCAAGAACGCAAAGTTCCGCGTGCGGACCAAAGCAGGAGAACGTCTCGGGTGTCTTCCTGCCCGCCTTTGAGAGCTTCACGGACGAGGGCGCCAGCGACTTTGCGCTGACGGGGCTCGGCAAGGGCGGCCAGCAGGTCCAGCGCTGCCGCGAGACCTTTTCGCGCGCCGTCGAGACGCTCGTCGAGCTGGCCAGCCTGCAGACCGCCTTTGTCATCCTCGACGAGGTCATCAAGGTCGTCAACCGCCGCGTCAACGCCATCGAGCACGTCATCATCCCGCGCACGGAGAACACAATCACCTACATCAACTCGGAGCTCGACGAGCTCGACCGCGAGGAGTTCTTCCGCCTCAAGAAGGTCAAGGGCGTCAAGGAGCGCCAGCAGGCCGAGGCCGAGGCCGAGGCCGCTGGGAAGTCTCTCGACAGCGGCGGCGCGGTGAAGACAAAGACGGACCGTCGGCACCCGACGTGCTCGGCGAGCGCGAAGACGAGGACGTAATCTTCTAGACCATTGCATTCTGTCGACTCGGTCCCCTTGCCCTGCTCTACTTGATCGCTCCATTGATATGCTGTGCCAGCGCCGCCAACGCCGCGCTCTCCGAGATACCTTTGAAAGACCCAACCGACCTCGCTGGACGACCTCGCTGGACGACCTCGGACAAGGAAGAGATCACTGCCGCTGGAAGGTGACCTTGATGGGCTGCTCGTTCAGCTCGACGCCGTTCAGCTGATCCTTGGCCGTTGCCGCGGCCGCCTCGTTCTCGTACTCGACAAAGGCCAGGTGCCGCCCGCGACGTAGCGCACTCTTGAAGCCCGCAAAGGCTGAAAACAAATTGCTGAGCGAGTCCTGGTCGTAGCCGGCCGCAATGTTCTGCACGAACAGCACCTTGTTCGCCGGCAGGTACTCGTCTGGGATGACGCCGGCGTGGTTTGCGCGCCGCCGGCTTGGCCACCTTCTTGCTCGGCCCGCCCTGCTCGTCGCGCGGCCGCTTGACGCCCTTGGCGAGCGCCTTGGCCGCCGCCGCCTCGCGCTCCTGCTTGTGCGCCAGCCGCGTCCGCTGGTGCTCCTGAAACGCTGGCGCATCCAGCTCGTCCTTGACGGAAGCGTCCGCGGCCTCGCGCGCCAGCTCCACATGCATCGGCCGCGCGTCTGCAAACTCCCACGGGTCGAAACCCGGCAGCTGCTCCGCCGCCTGCTTGGCCGCCTCGGCCGTCTCGAATGTGATCCACGCCTGCCCGCGCCGCTTGATGTGCTGGTTCGTCCTGACCTCCTTGACCGCGCCGAACTCGCTCGCCATCTCCGTCAGGCACTGCACCAGGTCGTTGATCTTGACCATCCGCGGCGCCTCCGGCAGGTTGCGTATGTAGATTCTGTCATTCGTCAGCGTATTTCTCTCGTGTCATTAAACCTCATCGAACGTACGTCTTCATCGCGGCCATTGTGATCCTCTGAATGGCTCGAGATGCGCAATAAAGAGTATCACAGCGCCGCAAGAAGCAGAAGACGCGACGCTCCACACGCGCGACCTTCCACCCCGTCACGTGCAGACACAGACGTCAACCGTCGCTGATGCACTCGGACAAAGAGCATGGGAGGCCCAAGGACACCCAGAAATGGACAGGATACGGATGCACCGGTACACGGTGTACGAGACGTCCGGGCGGTACTACATCTTCGGCTCGGACCTGGAAGACGAGCACTACCGGATCCTCAAGATAGACCGGACGGCGCCGCCGGGGACAGCTCAACATCACCGAGGACGATGCCGTGTACAGCCGCAAGGAGGCCGACGACCTGCTGCAGACTATCGACGACGGCAACAAGAATGCCGGCGGCGTCAAGCTCAAGAGCAGCTCCTGGGGGCTGCTCGGCTTCATCCGCTTCACCGAGGCCTACTACATGCTGCTGGTCACGCGCAAGTCGCAGGTCGCCATGATCGGCGGGCGTTATGTCTACCAGGTCGACGGCACTGAGCTCGTCCCGCTGACGACGGGGCCCTCGTCGCGCTTCGCTGCTAACCGCAACCCAGAGGAGATGCGCTTCCTCGGGATCCTGAACAACCTCGACCTGCACCGGACCTTTTACTTTAGCTACTCCTACAACGTCACCGCGCACGCTGCAGCACCAGATGATTCGCCACCGTGAGGCGCTGCACGGCCGCCTCGAGCGCGCCGCCGGGTTCGACTACAACGACATGTTTGTGTGGAACCACCACCTGCTCGCGCCGGCCGTCGCCCACTTGAAGAACCCCTACGACTGGTGCGTGCCCATCATCCACGGCTTCATCGACCAGGCTTCAGTGAATGTCTTTGGCCGGTCTTTGTTTATCACCATCATCGCGCGCCGCTCGCGCTTCTTCGCCGGCGCCCGCTTCCTGAAGCGCGGCGCCAACGACCTTGGCTATGTGGCCAACGACGTCGAAACGGAGCAGATTGTCAGCGACATGAAAGTCACCTCTTTCAGTACTTCCAAATTCCAGCCGTTGAACAATCCCAGCTACACTTCTTTTGTTCAGCACCGCGGCAGCATTCCTCTGTACTGGACCCAGGACAGCTCCGGCGTGACCCCGAAGCCTGCCATCGTCCTCAACCTGATCGATCCCTTTTACGCCGCCGCATCTGGCCACTTTGACAATCTATTCGAACGCTACCGGGCGCCTATCTGCGTTCTGAACCTGGTGAAGGCCAGGGAAAGGACCCCCAGAGAGTCCAAGCTCCTGGTCGAGTACCAGAAACGCCATCAACTACTTGAACAGATGCTCCCGGAGGACAAAAAGATCATCTACCGCGCGTACGACATGTCTCGAGCGCTGAAACAAGAGGCAGCGATGTCATTGCAACGCTTGAGGAGATCGCAGAGGAGCTGGTCAGCAGGACGAGCTTCTTCCACAACGGGCAGACCAACGACCCAGGCGGACGTCAACACAAAGCGGCGTCGTACGATCAAACTGCATCGACTGCCTGGACCGGACCAACGCGGCGCAGTTTGTCGTCGGCAAGCGCGCGCTCGCTTACCAGCTACAAGCCCCCGGCGTGATCCCGGACGCGTCCATCAACTACGACTGCGACGCCACGAACCTGTTCGCGCACTGTTCAACGACCACGGCGACACGCTCGCGTCGCAGTACGGCGGCAGCCACCTGGTCAACACGACGGACTCGTACCGCAAGATCAACAACTGGTCGTCGCACTCGCGCGACATGCTCGAGTCTTTCAAGCGGTACTACCACAACTCGTTCCTCGACAACCAGCGGCAAGAAGCGTACAATCTCTTCCTCGGCAACTACATCTACGCGCAGGGCCAGCCGATGCTGTGGGAGCTTCCCAACGACTTCTACCTGCACCACGCGAACCCGGCCGTGCGCACGCGCCGCGGCACTACATCAAGTGGTATTCGCCCGCGCACCTGGCCGCGCCGCGCCTGCCTCGGTCCCGCACCCGGACCGCCAGCAGACGCTGTTCGAGCTGAAGGACTGGTGGGACGAGTACTACCGGCCGCCGCTGCTGTCGAACTTTCTGCGGATCTTCGCGTACCGGCTGAACTCGACGACGCGGTACCTCCCGAAGCAGCTGCCGCGGCAGTACGACATGTCGCCGTTTGCCGTCCGCAAGCAGCTCGCGACCGTCGACGCCAGCCCGGCCCACCCGCGGCCGACGCCGACGCCGACGCCAAGCCCGTCCGCCCGTCGACTCGCACAGCAACATTATCAGCCCGCTCGTGGTCGCGGTCCCGCCTAAGACGTCCGCAAAGCGCATCGTCTCGCTGCAGAACTGGCTGCAGCCCGGAGCGCGCACACGGCACGCCACGCCGCCCGCAACGACGCCCGCGCAGTCGACCTCCACGCTTGCTCAAGCCCGCGCCGCTGCGCGCGCCGGACCCCGCGCAGAAGCACACGTGGACGCTCGGGCAGTTCCACGCAGCCTCGCTGAGCCCGGCCGTCGCCGGCGCCGAGATGCGCGAGTACGAGGCGTATCTCGCGCAGCCGGAGCGGCTGCTGGGTGCAAGCGCGCGGGCCGAAACGCCGAGCTCGCCGGCTGGCTGGACCGCGCGTCGCTCGGAATGGAACGCAGGGCCGCCCGTCTGGCAGAGCGGCAACCGAGGAGGAGGACCCCGCCCTGCGCGCAGAGTACGGCATGTGGCTCCTCGTCGAGCCGGAGCCGCTCGCGCTCAAGCCCGAGGACGCGGACAAGAAGCGCTACATGGCCTACGGCAAGTGGCTGCGCGGGAAGAGCCTGTTCAAGCAGTCCCGGCTCGACCCCGACGCCGTCGCCGCGTGTGAGTCTTCTCTCACGATGTAACGTTTGACGCATAACTGTATTCTACTGGCTTCTCAACACGCACACGCGGCGAAGTCATCAAGATGTGAAATGTATGATAGAGTGTTGGTGTACATGGCGGCGACAGCAGGACTAGTCCTCCTCCTCGGCGCTGCTGTCGGGCCCGTGCTGCGCGTCGCTCTTCTCGACCACGACGCCCTCGTCGCTGTCGGCGCTGGTCTTGCCGGCCTCGTCCGTCTCCTTCGTCTCCGCAGGCTCGGCTTGCTCGACAGGCTCTGGGGGGGACTTCTCGACAGCCCCCTCGGCCGCGGGCGGCGGGAACGCATCCGCCATCAGCCGCGGCAGGAAGCGGTCCAGCCGGCGCGCCGTGTACTCCCACAGGCGCTTCTGCAGGTCGCTCGTCTTCTCGACCGCGCCGGCGGTCCACGGCGGGACCAGGTAGCCCGCACTGTCCATAACAGACACGACGTTGCGGATCGAGTGCTCGACCTCCTCAATGTCCTCGGCGCCCTGCGCGCCCGAGCGCCCCAGCCGCTCCATCACCTCGAGGATGCGCGACCAGACCATGACGCCGTCGACGGCCTGCGCCGGGGGCGGCTTGTCCGCGGCGTCGTCTGCACGTGCCTGCTCGGCCAGCGGGTTCGGCTCGGCGTCGCCGCCGGCGCTCAGCGGCGACGCGACCGGCGTGCCTGCCGCCGCGGGCACCAGCTCCGCCGCCGGCGCCAGCAGCACGTCCAGGAACCGCAGGTACAGCTTGCAGCACAGCAGCGACGCCTGCAGCCGCGTCTCGCCCCTGCCCTCCGGATCCGTTGGTAGACCTCCGGTTTCAAGAGCTGCCTCATGAGGGGAAAGACGACCTCGGTGAAGAGCAGAAACACCTGCTTGCGCCCGTCCGCCGTGTCCGCGGACAGCCCCGGCGACAGCAGCACGCGCTGCAGCGACGCCATCGCCTGCGTGCGGATCGCGCGCGCCGGGTTCAGCGAGTTGTGCGTCAGCGTCCGCATCACCGGCGACAGTAGCTTGTCCACGCCGCCGCCCGGCCAGCTGCGACTGCGCGATAAAGCCCGGGATCCGACTCGTGACGGCAAACACGTCTGCACCGCCCGCGTCCCCCTCAAACCGCCTCGTCTTGTCTTTCGTCCTCAGGTTTAGTACTGTGTCGCTGGAGGATGGATGTAAGGGACTCACTGGGTTGGGGGCTTGGATTTTGGCTTGGGCGCGGGCTTGGCGCCGCGGCGGGCGGCTTCTTCCTGCTGCCGCCGGCGCTCGGCCAGGGCGGGTGCGCTGCCAGAGGTGGCAAAGGCGTTGAGCAGCCCGACGACGTGCTCGTAGTTGTCGGTGGTCAGCGCGGCGTTGGGCCCTTCGGCGACGCCCTGCGCCATATCGAAGATGGGCTGCGACACCTCCGCAACCCCGTGCAGCGAGCCGAGCACGGACCAAAAGTCGGGCGAGTTGATCATCTCCTTGCGCAGGCTCGCGGCCCCGGCCAGGCACAGCGCCATGCCCTTGACGACAACGTCGCCGACTGCTTCAGAACCTCGCCGTCTAGCTTGGCGATCGTGTGCAGCACCACCGGCCACCTCACATAGTCGTGCTCCTTTCGCCGATGTTAGCTGTCTGATTGTGACTTGCAGGAGAACAAACAAAAACGTACGTGGCTGGCGCGGAGGAAGCTGAGGAGGTAATACAGGGCGCGCGAGAGGGTGACGCTGTGCAGGCGGGGACCTCGCGGACGACGCTGTGCAGCGCGCGCGCGGTGTCGCCGCCGACGGCCTCTATGGCCTGCGGGTCGCGTGCAGACAGGATCGTGGCCAGCTCGAGCACGAACAGCACGCTCGAGTCGTACTTGACGCCGAGCTGCGGCTTCACCGGCGCGGCGCGCGACGGGGCTGCCACCGGAAGGTCCGGCTTGACCGACATCAGCTGCGGCGACGACTGCTCCGGGATGTGCGACAGCAGCGCCGACACAAACGCCTTGATCCCTTCGTTCGGCATGGCGCTAGGAGGAGTTAGTTAGGTGGTCATGAGGAGAGACGAGCGACAAACCTGATGTTGAGGAAGAGCTGGCGAAAGTTGCACGAGTCGATGCAGTCGACGGTAGCATCGTGTATTCGATTTCCTGGTCGCTCGGCTCGGGTGGATCGTCGTTGGCGAAGCTGGCAAACGTAGCTCTGGAAGGCAGAGAACAGACCGCCTTCGTTGGAGCGCGCGCCTTGCTCGAGGAACTGCGCCGGGGGCCAGCGGAAATAGCGGGTATGTCGTGTTGGAAGCGACGGCAGCATAGGAGTCGGAAATCAAAGAGTTGACAAAGAGGTTCAGCAGATGCGGACGATGTAAGTCCAGCCGGCGCGGATGGCATGCTCGCTGTTGACGACGACTCTGAATAAAACAATGGTGGCGAGCTGGGCTTTGAAGTCGCGGCCGAAGCGGACGGCGGTCTCGCTGACCATGACGCCTGCGGTCGCCGACCTTGACCTCGGTGTTGAGCTGCGTGGCCGGGTGGTCTCGGTCGCGAGCGTGGACATGGTCGCGAGGCAGAAGACGATGTGGTCGAGCGCGTCGTGGATGTTGTACCGCGCC
>JAMXBC010000140.1:25000-41890 GCA_024138005.1 Lumnitzera racemosa | reverse complement strand
TAAAATCCTTTTTGGGTTTCAAAAAAAGTTAGGTTTTTTTTTTCAATTCCTTTTATTTAAAAGATTTCTAGATAAAAACTCATTAAAATGATGTAAAAAAACCCCTAATGAAGTGACTGAATAAAATTAGAAGGAATTATTTGCTTGAATTTAAATTTTTATTTTGTTTGAGAGGGCTGAATTCTGTGATATTAATTAAAATTGTTTAAAATTAAAAGAAGATATTATGTTATGGGTTGGGATATGTAAAGCTAATATTAACTTTAATTTTAGATTTTATCCTCACTACATATTGTAGGAAAGTTAGAATATCATATTTAACTGTATAAAATTATTAAGAAATAGTTTGCCCAATATGTAGTGATTACTTTACAAAGTTTATCTAATTAAAGATCGTTAACCTTAATCATGTAAATTGATTGAAATGTACAATAATAAAATACATACCTCCAAAAACGAAAGTAATTTTTATTACTATATATATATATATTATTGTAATATGGGAATGAAAAAAGTTTTTCATTATTTCTTTAATATTTTTCTATTTTGGAAATTTTATTAAATGCAGTTTTTTGGTTCATTTTAAAAAGGTTCCAATCCAAAGCGTCAATTCTTTCAAACAACCTATAAAATTTAGTAAAAACCCCGTTAATAATATTTTGATTCTTCAAAAATTTTTTTTGGGGTTTTTAAATTGAAAAAAATATTTTTTTTGCAAAAAAGTTTTGTGATACATTGATAAAATTTTCTGTGTTCAAAAAAACTTTTTTATATAAAAATCAATAAAAATTCGTTCATTTCGTTCCGAAATGAATTAAATTTCCACAAAACTTATTGAAAGTGATTAATCTTTACAAAAATAAAAGTTCCCATTTTCAGATTAAAAAGAGATAAAGAAAAACAATAAATGTAAATAAAAAAGAAATACTTTTAAGGCAAAGTATTAAAACTTAGGTTTTTTGTATTATCATTAATTTTTTTTTTGATTTTTGATATTTCTACTTTTAAAAGGATATAACACAAGTTTTATATTTCCCCAATACGAAATTAGATTCATAACCTTTTGTTGTGTTCTTATTTCTTTTTTTTTTGTTTTTGTATCATTTTATTTTTTTAATAATGTTTGTAAACGCATTTGCTTATATGGTGGATTTAAAAAAAATTTATTATGTAATAACGTTCTTTAAATTTATCTTTGGATTTTATCATTGGGTTCCCAATTTTACCCCTTAATTATAACAAATTTTGAATTTTTTATCTGAAAATCAGCTCCTTTATTTTTCTAACCAATTTTCAAGGGAGCTAAACAAAACTAAGAATGTTCCATATGAACTTTGTTTTATCTAATGATAGATATACTGATATGGACTTACTATATTGGACCAACGCCAATAATTGCCCAAAGTTTTTTTAAAGGGGATTTTATTTGGGAATTAAAATTTCAAAACTTATTTTGTTAAATTAAAAATGTTTTTTTTTTTAAAAACAAAACAGGGGTTTCTAAGTTTTTTTTAATTGATATTAAATTTACTGGAAAAGGGTTTACCTTGCTTAACCATTAAATTTGGGGAATAAATTGTCCATCATTGATTACCCACCATTTCTCCATTTAGTTTTTAAGTTTTTGGGTTACTTATTTTCTGTTGTTTTGTAGGAAGTAATTTCTAATTTAATATTAATTTTTATAACCCTTAAATTCAATTATTGACTTATTTTTAAAGGGAGGAAAATAGGCCCAAATTGGGTTTTAGTAAAAAGGAATTTAATTGTTTGTTTTTTTTTCCCTTTTAGCCAATATATTATTAATAAAATATTTTACCTTTAATAGATTACAAAACTTGTGTTTTACTAGTTTTTAATGGTGACTGTTTTTATTTCTTTTTTTTACTTTACAAAAAATGAGAATTTTTAATTTTTAAATTAAATATTATAGTTATAATATTATTTAACAATAATTTAGTATAGTTTTGTGAATTATTTTAATAAAACAAAATTTAAAAAGAAAAAAAACATTTTAGGGTTTTAAAGATATAAATTATATTATGGTAATGACAACCCCAAAATTATAATTTATATAATATATATATATTTGAAATTTTAATTTTAAAATAAATTTACATGGAAAAAAATATGAAATAGGAAAAAAAAATTTGAAAAAAAAAAAAAATTGAAAAATAGAGAGAAAAAAAATTAATTTTTTATAAAGAAAAAAACAAAAAATGCTTTATTATTGGGTGGGGGATTAAAAAGTTTTTAAAAAGGAAGTTTTTAAAGAATAGGAACAACCTGTTTATAAAATTTTAAAAAAAACTTGGGTTAAATTTTCTAAAATAGAAATTTTTTAATTTATATAATTTTTTTTGGTTTTTTGTTGATAATGTATTTATGTAATTGTTAATTTTTATTTAAAAATTTAAAAATTTAAATAAAGCAAAAGAAAAGGCGGGTCCGGGAAAAAATTATTGTTTTTGGAAAATATTAAAATTAATGCCCTAAAGCTAAAATTTGTTAGATCTTTACTTGTTTAGGGGTTTACATGTAATTAAGGTTAAATAGTCAAATGTTAATTATTTTAAACCTTAATATTTTTTTTTTATTAATTATTTTATAATCCTAAGTTACTAGAAAAATTAAAAAAAAATTGTCAAATTTAAATTTTTACTTGGGGTAAATTTCAACTTTATCTTTAAAAAATTTAATTAAATAAAATTAAAATTTTAAAGTGACATGCTAAAGAAAAAAATTTTAATTTACCATTTTTTGATTTTAATTTTTCATAAATTAAGTGCATTTTAGAAATAATAAAAAATTTAAAACATAAAATTAAATTTTTTTAAATAAGGTAGAAGTTGTGAAGAAAGGAGAAAAAATTTTGGTTAAAAATGAATGGGAGTTTAAAATTTAAATTTTAAAAATTATTAATTAAAATTGATTAATATTAAAATTAAAAAAGAGTAAAAATTGATTGAAAATGAGTTTTATTTTGAAAAATTAAAAATAAAACATTAAATTAATTTATTCTCAAATATGTTTTCTCGTTTTAAGTTTAAACAACAATTAAATTTAATTTACACAAAAGTTTTTGAATTAATACCTTTTAAATCTTATTTCAATTCTATTTAAAAATTTCTTATTCTTTCTTTCCCCAATGTGTGAAAATTTAACCAACACATTTTAATTATTTTCTTAAGCAATGTGTTTTTTTTTAAAGAAGTAGTTTTTTTAAAAATTGGATCAAGAAAATGTATAATGTGCTAATAATTGGTTTTTTGGTTAAATTTTTTTTTTAAAATTTTTAAATTAATCGTTTTCCCTTTTTTAGAAAATTAAAAAAACAAATTTTACTTTGATTTTAAAAGGAAACCAAAGAAAGAATGAATTGTTGGAAAAAATTAAAATTTAAAGAATTAATTTTTTTTAATTATTTAATTTTTAAAAATTTAGGGTTTTGATTTTTTACATTTAAATACAAAACTTAGATTTTTTTTAAAAAGTTGAAATTAGGTTTTTGGGATTAAAACGAACCCAATTTTTCCCCAATTTTTAAAACAAATGGGAGGTTTTAAAACCTAAAAGGGTTTTTTTTTTTTAAATTAAATTTTTTTAAGTTCCTAGATGTTATTCTAGACCCCCGGGGTATGTCCATAAAAAATAAAAAAATTGAAAAATAAGATATGGGCACCGTACATGTCCGACATGAGAAGGGTACAAATTTCCTATATAGAAGTTTATTTTGATGCTAAAGTTATGAATTAAATGTTTTATGGTACTAATCTCTTGAATGTTCTTTCCCTTGCTCTTGTTTTGTTATATCTACTATACTTAACTCACACAGGTGAGGAATACTTATGTATCCCCAGGTTTAAAAGAGAATTAATGGTTTGGGCATAAATTTGGGGAAAATGTTTTTTAAAGAATGCGTAGGATGGGTCAACCGCTTTTTAAAAAAGTTTTTTATATTTTGATCTTTGTTCCTAAAGGTCTTAAAAATAAAATAAAAAAGGGGCTGCATTTTTGGTTGGTTAAGCCCGACAATATTTCTTTTGTATAAATAGTTAAAGCAAAACTCTATTTTGTACTGTTTTTTTTAAAAAAAGGGTTTTTTGTGTAATGGGACATCCTGTACATACCCGTGTGCATAAGTTCCTATAAGAAAGGTATAATGTATCTACTAAAATAGCTAAAAATATCTATAGTTTCCAAACAACAAATGAAGCTAGTAGTATACTTCAAAAAGTCTTTTGTCCAAATTTTAAAAAAATTTTAAAATAAAAAAAACCATGCAATGTTCCCAATCACTTGGTGTACTGAAAACCCCTTTAAAATGTTGCATGGTAGATCAACACAAATCATTTTGAATGGGGGTAGATTTAAAAGACTCAAAGTTAAGTTCTACCCTTCTGTACATCCTTTTAAATCTTTGAGGAGTTTCCCCTTTCTTTTTAAAATTTCATTACTCCCTTTGAATTTCTGGTTTATCTACAAAATTTTATCAATTACCCATTTTAGGAAAAATTTTGAAGTCTAGACAGCCCGGGCCCTTTTGGGCACACAAATTTTATATGTGATACGCACGGAAAGTAGCAAAATGTAGCCCCAAGTTGGTTAGCTAAATTTTTGCAAGTCCAATTTGATGTCTGTTGGTTGAAAGTTATAAAACTAATAGGAATATTATCCCCCGTTTCTTCAGAATAGTCGAAAAATAACATAAATATTTTGACCCAATGGCTTTTAAAAAATTTTCGAATCAAAAACCCTTTTCTTAGTTATCATTAACTTACTAGTGGAAAAACCCCCAAATGCATGCTTTTGTTCCATTTGCCCATCCATTGTCCGCACAATGGAAACTGAGCAGAGTGCTTGCTAGTTGCGATTTCCCCCGTTGCTACTGTAGTAAAGAGAATAATTATTTTACGCAAAACTTACAAGAAAAACAATTTAGCGTAGGATTTAACTTCTTATTATAAAAGACAAGAAATGGATTTTTGCCTACATCAAAAAAGGGGATGTATAGCAACTATTTTTTACACAAAAATTCCTTTAATTTTTTCCCCAGAAAATTGAAAACGAAACCTTTGTGAGGTGAATACCTTGCATTTTTTGTGTATTTTGTAGGGGGGACCTGTCGGCTGTTTTGATCCAGTGCTTTCTTAACTTTCCCTATCCATTACCCGTTTTCCCTGCATAGTATTTGTTAAAATAAATTTCAATGTGCACAAACATTTCATTTTTTACTACAACTTTACGAAAAAGTTTATAAATATTTAGGATTGAATGGCCTTAGTGGCTTACCGCTAAATTCCCCCCCACTACCGAAGAGCCTTCCATCCTGCTCCCCTTGCTTTTTTCCTCTACTCCAAGTTTACACAGGGATCATTTGCTTAAACCCGATGGAGGGCTTTACTTACATCAAGCTTAAATTTCTAAAATCCCAGAAATTGTAAAACCCAACTCTATGCCTGATAGAGGCATTTTTATCTAGCGTCGAACTTTGCAGGACCAATTTTCTTGTTGGACATTTCAAAAAAAAACCTACCATAATCAAAAAAACACGAGTTGCTTAAAAAAAAAAATAATTTAATATGTTTTTGGGTGAAAAAAATTAAACACAAGTTGGGATTTGAAAGCAATAAATGTGGGAAAAATTATTTTTTACTAAATGGAAATTAAACGTATTAGAAAAAAGGGCCTGTAATTAAAAAGGAAAAACATAATGTGTAAAATAGATGGCAAGGTTTTTTGGTTTTAAAGTAGATACAGAAGAAATCGAATATTTGACGAAAAAATTTCCCAATTTATAGTTTTTTCATTTTTGAATTCTTAAAAATTTAGGGCCTCCATTCAATTATCAACGTCAATTTTTTCACATTTTTTTTAAACTTCCATAGCTTAGTCTATGGGTTTTCAAAAGTAATAACTTTGATTTTAAAATTTGAAAACGAGCTACCCTTTTTCACTTTTTTTATTCCATAATTTCTTCACCGGGCTGTCCTCTCACTACTTCTACTTATTTAACAAATCTTCCATATTTTTTCTACGTATATTTCCCCCCTCTCATCATTCTCTAATAAAGCAATGTACTGTGTAGAAGATGAGTAAAGTCAATAGTATATGGCTAAGTATATGTTTTTCTTTTTGCATGTCACTTTGCGAGAAAGGTAATTGATAATTTGATATAATATAAATTTTTAAAGGATAAAGTTTGCCTTTACCCCCAAGACTTGTCATTTAAATTAATGGACAATTTTTTTTAAATTCCCCCTCTTTAGATGAACTTTGGAAAAAAAAAAAAAAAATAAATAAATAAATAAAAAAATATTACAGGTCAACCCTCAAGTAAGGTGTTTGAAACCCCTCGATTTTATGACGGCCTTTCATATGCCCGTAGGACCCCCCAAACCGGGAAGTCACAAGGCAGGTTAACCATCTCACGTCCTGTTTGGGTATAGACTAACTGAGGGAGTCCAGTCCAAGTCATGGTTTTCGCCTGGCCAAATGTTACATTTTTTTGTACTTATTTATTTTTGATTTAGGTTTTAAGTAAAAAGATTTAAAAAAGGGACCTTAAATACAAGTTATAAAAAACAAAACAAAAAAAAAATTATGGTAATAATTAAAAAAAATTTTCTTGTTGATTTTGATCAATGACACCAATAAATTTTTTTTTACCTACTAAAACGGGAAAAGTTATTATTCTCTCTTATTTTCTTTTTTTTAAATAAAGCTTTTTTATTCCCTCTTTTCCCTTTCTCAATAAAAGCATTTTAAGTTTTTTTTCTTTCTCTAATCAATAAAATCTTTTTTCTCTCTATTCATCAATTCTTTTTTTTTTTTTAAAAGTATATTTTTTCTCTCTTATCCTTCACATTTTTTTTTTTATGTACATTTATCCATCTTCATATAAATTACAAAATACAATAATTATTAGAGTTATAATTTGCGTATTTTTTCCCCATTACTATACTATAAATATAATTTTATACAAAATCCATATATATTATTTTTCATTATTATACTTTTAATTATTGATTTGTAATTGATATAAATAAAAAACATACTATATTATTGATTATATTTTGTATCCTAGTGTATTTAACAAAAAATTTAAGAAGCTTTGCTCATGTCTTTGTAAAAAAGATTAAATAAAAAAGGAAAGAAAAAACAGATCATCTTTTATAAAACCTAGTAATACAGGTAGTTTTTGTAATCTTTTCAAACGATAAAAATATATAAAATATATATATATATATGTCCCCTTGAAGAAATTTCAACAAGAACAATAAAGTGCACTTCACCGGGGGAAAAACCAAATTTGGGCATAATCAATTCAAAGTCCAACATACAACCAATAAGTGGCGAGACTAAAAATAAGTTTTTTATATGGCTTAGTTTATTTTTTTTAAATATGGTGAACGTTTACTTTCCCTAAAAATATCAAACAAAAAAAAAGTAGACAAAAATTTTTCTCCTAATTAACCCAAGGGAGAACGGCTGAGGTGATCCAAATGGGGGACAATTGATTTCCGCCGCATGTCCATGGATGTAAAAAAGGTACATTTATTTTTTCCCCAGTACTATCTAATCACAAAAGAGAAAGAAAAAAGCTTCATATGGCCCCCACAGTGGGGCTTTTTTTTGTCTCAGCTCCATTAGATATCTGGTTTCACAAGAAAAAAGGGGGAAAGGAGTGATTTGTGTCGAAAAAAACTTGCCACCCAATTAGTTGATAATGAGGCAAGTAAAATGGTCAAAAAGTGGTAAATAAAGATCCCACATGGAAATCTTTTGAGGCGTATATATAGCGTAAAAAGTTTATTTAAAATGGGGGCACTGTGGGTGATTGTTAAGCAAATGCGGTTGATGAGCAAGACCATGTTATAAAATAAAATCAGAATGATATCAAAAAGACGGAAAAAAAAAAAAAGAAAAAAGAAACAAACGAAAAAACCCTTAAATAAATTAAGTTACGTATTTGAGGGAAAATTAAAAAAAATGGTGTTGTTAGTATCTCTTTAAACGTAGAAAGAATCAACAAGAGCAAAAAAAAGACGAATCGTAAAAGCCCCAATACGAAATAGAACCCAAGTTATGTACATGCGTGAAAATTAAAAAGAATGACGTGCGGGTTGCAAGATGGGAAAACTATTTAGGGTTTTTTGCTTCTATCTCTTTTGTGAATTTTCGAGGGGGAAAAAGGGGGAAACTTTATTTTGTAAGAAGAAAAGAGGTCACTTAAATAAAATTATGTGATATTTCAATTTCATTTTGGAACCAGACACATCGTCAGAGTATGGTTCATTACGATTGTCATTATGATGGAAAAAAAGGTTTTGTGTGAGAAAACCAGAAAAAATGGGTTTCATGCGATGTTTATAGACGAAGACGTTCCCTGCGGGAAATAAAATGGATTCTGTTTTCCAATAGAAAAAACGCCAGGAAAGAAAATGAGTGGCCGTAACAAAAAAAAAAACCATAAACGGTCGTAGAGATACGGGGCCATTTTTACACGCCGATGGCTTGAAGAACTTGCGTGGCCTTTAAAAGGGGAACCCATTTTGAAACCATGCACAACGCGCAAAAAGCCGCTTTGTAAGGAATCCCAAAAAGATAGAAAAATAAAAGGAAGAAAAGAACCTTTTGGGGCTCTCCCCATTATATAATTAATATATATATAGGTAACTAAAAAACGAATTCTACCGTTCTTTTCGGTAGGCGTCATGTAGATATGAGTGATTTGGGCGCCCCCAAATTCCAAACATTTACAATAGTTAAAAAGGGAACGCCTGTCGTAGAGTTAGATAAAACTTGTACGTATTACCTTAATGTATTCGGCAAGCTATTAGTTTAAAGGGAAATTTTATAACGTAACTATGGATATTCCTAACTTTTCGGCCATAAACTATGTAGTGAGGATAGAAAATTACAAACCCAAATTTCCAGTTAAATATCAAGCCTACATTCCGACCGCGTTAACATAATATGGCTGGGGGCTTTTTGTGCAGCGGATTTCACAAATGCACCAAGAAAGCCCACCACTCAACCACCACATACATAGTATAAAGGTTCGAAGTCTTCCTAACCTTTTTTCTAAGCTCCCCTTCATTACCCGTCGATGCTAGGGTTCATTAGATGTTTTTATGTGAGTGTGCATGAGTCATACCCCCGTGTGATGCTAGAGGAGTGATGCGGTTTAAACATGAAGAAGGGCATTTGGGAGGAAAAAAAAAAATCCATCTTGTGTGACAAACCAAAAGGAGTTTAAAACCCCTTCAACTTTAATTTCTTGATCATTAAAGCAAAAATTAGTTAAAAAAGGAGTTCTAACTCTAGTCTTGAGTTTTATCTCTGAACTTAAAACTTGGAAATAATTTTTAGATTCATTCGTTCCCCCCAAAAATGAAAAGTAGGTGGATTTATAGTATTTGATAGCAATAACCACCATTAGGTAGTCTAAATGATGTGGAGGGAAATTATTGGGTTTCAAAGCTATTCTTGGTTTATGGGCCCGAAAAAATTGTCTTCAAAAGCAACACAAGTCCTTGAGAAAGATTAACATTTGTCAGCCAAACTTTAAGGTTCATGCGGACAAAAAACCTGCCCTCAATTTACTTTAAAGGGTTTTAGCCAAAAAAGACTCAATTTTTCTTGATGAAAGATTTTGCCCCAATAGTTTTTTCCAAAAATTTTAAAGAAAAACTTTTCCAAAACAAAAATAACTTAACACTTGACTACCCATTAATAAAAAGACAGCACTTTACTCAATCCTCTTAATTAGTTTTTAATAAAAAAACTTAGTAAATGTAAAAACTTCTAATCTGGTTCTCCCCTTCTTTTTGGGGTTTAAAACGGGGCCCATGTTAAAAAAGACATTACTTCATTAAAAACCAAATACTAAAAAAATGAAACCCGCTGTTTGTTTAGAGCAATTAAATGCAACCTCGTTTCCCTATTTTCTCGATCTTTCGGAACCCTTATATTTTGTACTTTTGGCCTCAAGTCAAACCCCCCAAATTCTATGGAAATTTTAAATTTTGCCAATTTTTCGTGCCGATGCCAATTTCCCTTTGGGCCTTTTCCCATCGTGTAAAAGTCTTCTTTGTTTCTCTGACTTTTAAACATAGTTGAGGAGCTATTGTATTTGATTCCCTTCCCAACCTGTGGCGGTTGCCCAAAATATTTATTTTGCCAATACCAAAGTTGAAATTTTCCCTTTATGTTACAGGCCTGTATTTAAAAAGTTTCCATGGGTCATGTGTGGGAAAAATTTTTTGAGTCCTTTTTTGGGTTAAAAAAATTCTCTTATTTCCCTTTGTCCAAAAGATCCGGGTAAAATTTAAAAAAAATTCCCCTGGAGGGCTGAGCTACTCTTTTTATTTTGGGTATTTCTTTTGATCCAGCCCCTTACTAATCCTTTCTTCCCACATTTTCAAAATTTTTCTCTCCAAATTCTTTACTAGGCCCCTTTTCCCTAAGGGAAAGTTCGCGTTCCAAATCTTCACTTTCCCGGACCTCTAGGACAGTCCCCCGAAAATTTTTCCACGTCTTTGGAGAGTGGGAACCCAATTGGTATTCCCTAATGACATCTTTTCAAATAAAAGTACATATTTTTTGGTAGTGACATTATGGCTAAATCCAATTGCATTATTACTTTCTTTCCATCTCATTGCCCTTGAAGCGTTCGATTTAGTTCATACTAAAGGGAGCCAAGTCAAGATCTTCTCCCAACTGTATCAAAAATTGTAATACAAATAAAAAAGAACCACATTTAAAAGTTTCAACGATTGGACTCAACACAAAACCCTATCAACTATGGTTTTGGAGTGTTAAAAAGTAGGGAGTGGGCAAAAAAAAACAAAAGAAGTGCCCAAATGCAACCGCCACATTACAGGGAGGCAAGATTGAACTTCCAACAGAAAGTGAGCCAAACGTACGCTGAGTCACTGCCCATGGCATGTGCTAAGTTTTATAGAATGAGCGCAGATGATGGGTTCCAAAATAAGAATAATATGGTCAACCAACTTGGTATAACAACAAACGGAGATGGCCTAAATAGAATCCTCAAAGTAGGATAAGGACCCCCACACACAATTAGGCCACATGACTGTTGTTTTTGACGTATATTATGGCCAACCCACAATTGTTATTTTCTGTCTGTTTCTATCTAGCCCTCTCTACCCAGCGTATCTCCACATCTTCATGCTTAGTATTTTAAGCAACCTATTGTTCCTAGCCCATTCCATTTTCATTACAAGGTGATATTGAACTTGAGTTTTTGTCAAGGCAAAATGAAGGTAAAAAGCATATATAAGTACGATTGCATAAGCAAAAGCTCTTCGTGGATTCATCAACTTAAAATTGTTTGCTTTGGTTCTTGTAGTTACTCGGTTGGATGCATAGAAGCTGTGGCATAATAGCAGCGATCCCCTCAAGGACTTCTCAGGTAACTTGTCATGTCATTACTATAAATTTTATAGGTGGGACCAATTAATGTGAGCGTATGAATGAAAAACTTTCTATCTAGTTAATATAGAATGTCCCAACTTTTGCGAGACAAGCCGGGATCATGATTCAGAAACTAGAATGCTTCGATATCCTGTACCAGACTTTTAATGTCCAACCTAAACCCCTATAAAGATGATATTGATCTCCGTACCAAAGAATATTTTAGATGCTATCTTCTATAATTACACTTAAGTTGGTATTTTGCAATTCATATTTCTCATCTCTTGTTGAGCAGTAAATTGTGCATAGTGTATATGACATTACACCGAGATTTTCTTTCTTCGTGAAACATGATTTTACCTTTGCCTTTGTAACTAACTTTAAACGAATGGCCTCAAAGCGAGTCTCTTCCATGTGGCATGGCTGCACCCCTTGGTCAGAAAGAATTTTAAAATTATACTCGCAAGACTTTAGGGAAAAATGAAATAGTTTTACCCCTTATTTTGATTTTAAAACTTAATCCTGTCCCCATATCAAGGAAGGCCCTTACCCTTTTATGGCATTCTGTGGAGAAATGATACCTACTTTCCCAAGAAATTAATTTAGGGAAAAGGAGGAAAAATGAGAGAGATGCAAAGGATAGCACTAAAAACTGAAGCAAAACCATGCTCTAGAAATCTTTTTGGGGACATTTTGATGATACCATAATCGTTCTTCAGGGCAGACGTCACTTGATTTATCAGATTATTACCAAAAGAGAAACAAATGGCCCAAGCACTTCAAAACAGCTCAAAGAGACACTCTCTTCAGGAAATCCCTTTTTCTGGTTTGGAAGCAGCAAGAATTGAAGAAGGAGAAGAACAACAACAACAATTCTCGAGGAGGACTCTGTTACAGCGGCATCTGAAGAAATTTTCCATGGTTTCCTCACTATCGGTACTCTTGGTTCTGACCCTGTCATAGGTGATCCGCAACACCAACATTCGCATATCCGTTGAGAACATAACAGAAAAGGACACTAAAATTTAACGGAGAATGAACTGAAGCTGATCAATGAGGAGTTAGAGAAGGTGCTAGGATCTGAAGCCAGGGAGGATTGGTGCACCGATTCTTTCAGGAAGAAATAGCCATGTTAGCACAGGAAGAAGCAGCCATGGAAGCACCATTCACTCAGTGGCAAGTCAATTGAAGGCAGGGTAGTATGTCCTCTCAAGGGGTACTCTTGAATTCAGCGATCGAGTTTCCAGAAGCAACAACTGTGGCAAAGAAGGAGCACAGGACATCCCCTTTGGGGGGCTGTTTCAGAAGACTAAAAATGACAGAGGAAGATTATGGAAAGTACGGTAAAGAAGAAAGGCGAAGCGAGAAAGAACAAGATAAATCAGCTATGCATCTGTTGAAAAGGAAACTTATGAAGAAGGTTTTGCATGCTTCTTCTAGGGCTCCACCACAGCTTCTGGAGGAACTCTTGAACCTAATTCACTGAAACACGTATACATAAAGGTATGTCTTCCGTTATTTTTATGTTGTCGTGTATCAAATAAAACAGTGAAAAATAGGATCTGCATCGAATAAAAATTTTATCGTGGGACCATGGAGACACATTAAACAGAACGGGTAAGAAATCCATATTCCATTACTTAATCACCTGCCTGAACTTCATTCAAATGGTTTGTTTCCATGAAAAACAGTTCCATGACAAACTATAAAAATATATCTCTTGCCAGACGTGAGAGAAGTAATGGAAGTATCAACATTCTGCATCTAAAAAATGTACATGAGCATAAAGTAGTAGATCTGCCGAATTATTTTACTTTGAATAGTTCAGGAAGCTCTGTTGTGGTAGAGTTGATCTACTCAAGATATAGATCTGGATCTGCATACCATATTGGTATAGTATCAGTACCCTATCTAATCATAAAGTTGCTCTATATAACCCGAAAAATGAAAAATGGAGTGTTGATGAACGCCTGTCATCCAAAGAAAAATTTCGATGGTACTTTAAAACCCCACATGGTTAAAAAGGGGATGATTCCTATGACTATAGCTTGTGTTCTGTAGATCCTGCATATGCTTCATAAGAAGGTCCATCCTGAAAACTCAGCAGCAACAAAAGACCCTCAAAGCGCAAATTTTTTTTTGGAAAAAATTTTTTTTGAAAAATTTTTTTTTTTTTTTCCAAAAAAAAAAAAAAAAAAAAAATTTTCCCAAAAAAAAATTTGGGAAAAAAAAAATTTTTTTAAAAAAATTTTTAAAACTTTTTTTTAAAAAAAATTTTTAAAAATTTTTTTTTTTAATAAAAGGGAAAATTTTTAAAATTTATATTTTGGGTTTTAAAAAATTTAATTTTTTAATTTTTTTCCAAAATTTTTTTGGGGTTTTTTAAAAAAAAAAATTTTTTTAAAAAAAAATTTTTTTTTTAAAATTTTTTTTTAATTTTTTTTTTGGGGGAAAAAAATTTTTTTTTTTTAAAAATTTTTTTTTTTGGGAAAAAAAAAATTTTTCTTTTTTTTAAAAAAAAAAAAAAAATTTTTTTTTTTAAAACCCAATTCCCCAAAAAAAAATTTTCATTTTTGGTTTTTTTTAACAAAAAAAAGGAAAAATTTTTTTTAAAAAAAAAAAACCCCCCTTTTTTTAAAAAAAAAAATTTTTTAAAAAAAAATTTATTTTGGGCCAAAAAAAAGGGGGGAAAAAAAAAAAAAAAAAAATTTTTTTTTGGGGTTTTTTTTTTTGGGTTTTTTAAAAAAAAAATTTTTTTTGGGGGGGGGCCCCCCCAAAAGGGCCAATTTTCCCCCCAAAAAAATTTTTTTTAAAAAAAACCCAAACCTTTTTGCCCCCCTTTTTTTTTAAAAAAATTTTTTTTTGGGCCCGGGCCAAAATTTTTTTCCTTTTTTAAACTTTTAAATTTTTTTTTTTTTTTAAAATTTTTTTTTTTTTTTTTTTTTAAAAAATTTTTTTTTTTTTCCATTTTTTTTTTGGGAAAATTTTAAAAAAACCCCTTTCAAACCCAAAAAAAAACCCCCCTTTTTTTTTGGGGGAAAAAAAAAAACCCCCCCCCCAAAGAAAAAAATTTTTATTTTTCCCCCCTTTGGAAAATTTTAAAAAAAATTTTTTTTTTTTTTTGGGGGAAAACCAAAAAAATTTTTTCCCCCCAAAATTTTTTTTTTAATTTAAAAAATTTTTAAAAAAGGGGGGGTTTTTTTTTTTTAAAAAAAAAGGAAAAAAAATTTTTTTTTTGGGAAAAACCCCTTTTTTTTAAAATTTTTTAAAAAAAAGGGGGTTTTTTTAAAAAAAATTTTTAAAAAAAAAATTTTTGGGGGAAAAAAACCCCCGGTTTTTTTCCTTTTAAAAATTTTAATTTTCCAAAATTTTTTTTTTTTCCTTTTTAAACTTTTTTTTTTCCCCCTTTTTTTTTTTCCCTTTTTTTAAAAAAAAAATTTTTTTTAAATTTTTTTTTTTTTAAAATTTTTTTTAAAAAACCCTTTAAAGTAAAAAAAAAAAAAATTTTAAAAAAAAAAATTTTTTTTTAAAAAATTTAAAAAAAAAAAAAAAAAAAAAAAAAAGGGGGCCCCAAAAAGGGGAAAAAGAAAAAAAAAAACCCGGGGGAAAAAAAAAATTTTTATTTTTTTTTTTCCCCCTTTTTTTAAAAAAAATTTTTTTTTAAAATTTTTTAAAAAAAATTTTAAAATTTTTTTAAATTTTTTTTAAAAAAAAAATTTTTCCCCAAAAAATTTTTTGGGGGCCCCCCCCCCTTTTTTTTAAAAAAAAAAATTTTTTTTTTAAAAAAATTTAACTTTTTTTCCCCCCCAAAAAATTTTTTTTTAAAATTTTTTCCCCAAAAAAAAAAAATTTTAAAAAAAAAAAAAATTTTGGGCCCTTTTTTTTAAAAAAACCTTTTTTTTTTTTAAATTTTTTTGTTTTTCTAAAAAATTTTTTTTTTTTTCCCATTTAAAAAAAAAAAACCAATTTAAAAAACCCCCTTTTTCCTTTTTTTTTTAAAAAAATTTTTTTTTTTTAAAAATTTTTTAAAAGGGAAAAATTTTAAAAAAAAAAAATTTTTTTAAAAAATTTTGGGGGAAAAAAAAAAAATTTTTTGGGTTTTTAAAAAGGGGGAAAAAATTTTTTAAAAAAAAAATTTTTTTTTTTTTTAAAAACCCCTTTTTTTTTTAAATTTTTAAAAAAAAAATTTTTAAAAAAATTTTTTTTTAAAAAAGGGGGGTTTTAAAAAAATTTTAAATTTTTTTTGGGGAAAAAAAAAAAAAAGGGAAATTTTTTTAATTTTTAAAAAATTAAAAAAAAATTTTTTTTAAAAAAAAAATTTTTTTTTTTTTTAAAAAAAATTTTTTTTAAAAACCCGGGGGTTTTTTTTTTTTTAAAAAAAATTTTTTGGGTTTTTTTTTTAAAAAACCCAAAAAAGGGAAAAATTTTTTTTTTTTTTTTTTTTTTTGGGGAAATTTTTTTTAAATTTTTTTTGGGGTTTTTTTTTTTTTAAAAAAAAAAAAAAATTTTTTAAAAAAATTTCTTTAAAAAATTTGGGGGGGGAAAAAACCTAAACAAATTTTTTCCTTTTTAAGGGTTTTTCCTTAATTTTTTTTTTTTTCCCCCCTTTTAAAATTTTTTGTTTTTTTTTTTAAAACCCCCCTTTTTTCCCCCTTTTTTTTTTTTTTTTTTTTTTTTTTTTTTTTTTTTTAAAATTTTTTAAAAAAAAAAATTTTTAATTTTTAAAAAGTAAAAAATTTTTTTGGGCCCCTTTTTTTAAATTATAAAAAAAAAATTTTTTTTCCCAAAAAAAAAACCCCAAAAAAAAAAAAAATTTTTTTTTTTTAAAAAAAAAAAAAAAAATTTTTTTTAAAAAAAAAAGAAAGGGGGGGGGTTTTAGTTTTTCCTTCCTTTTTTTGATTTTTTTTCCCGGGTTTTTTAAATTTTTTTAATTTCCCAAATTTTTAAATTTTTTTTTTTTCCCCCGGAAAAAATTTTAAAAAGGGTTTTTTAAAAAAAGGGGGGCCCCCCTTTTATTTTTATTTTAAAAAAAAATTTTTTGGTTTTTTTTTTTTTTTTTTTTTTTGGGTTTTTTTTTTCCCTTTTAAAATTTTTTGGGGAAATTTTTTTTTTTTTCCCCCCCCTTTTTTTTTTTTTTGGGAAATTTTAAAATTTTTTTAAAAAAGGGGAAAAAAATTTTTAAAATTTTTTGGGTTTTTTTTTAAAAAAAAAAAAAAAAATTAAAAAAAAAAATTTTTTTTAAAAAAAAATTTAAATTTTTTTTTTAAAAAAAAAAAATTTTTTTTTAATTTACAAAAAACCCCCAAAAATTTTTTTTTTTTTTTGGAAAAAAAATTTTTAATTTTTAAAATTTTTTTGGGGGAAATTAAAAAATTTAAAAATTTTTGGCCCCCGTTCTAAAAAATTTGTTTAAAAAAAATTTTTTTCCCCCCAAAAAAAAAATTTTTT
>JAMXBC010000140.1:0-20000 GCA_024138005.1 Lumnitzera racemosa | reverse complement strand
GTAAAGCTATTCGTCGGGTATGAAATCACCAACGACACAACATAGCTTTTGGGTTCGACTTAAAAATATGCATAAGCAAAAAAAAAAAAAAAAAGGGTTATGAACCACTCGCCACTAACCTCGAGAAACTAAGGGGATTAGAAAGGATGGGAAGGGTTGTAACTTAAGGTGTTTTCTTAAAAAGAAACAATAAAGGGAATATTCATTAATTGAAAATCATTTTAAACTTGACTACAATGGATAAGGGGTATTTATAGTAATTCCCCCATATAAAAAAGCAAAGAAAGAAATTTAAAAAAGGGGGAATGAAAATAAAGATACCTAAAAAAAGCTAAAAGGGGGAAATAAAAAAAACAAAAGAAAGGAATGTAATACAATGTCAAAAAAGGTTTGGACAAGTGAAGGGACAAATTTGGGGCCCTAAGCCCAGGGCAATGTTTGTTTAAACTAACTATTGGTGCAGTTAAAAAGACGGGTTTATCAGGTCAGAACTAGAGTAAATAATTTGGAGGTTTGGGTCAAGAGTCCAAGTTTGGAGCTTTTTGTATTAAAAGCCCTCAATGTAGAGTAAAAGGTTTGCCAAGCTGATCTTTTTAAAAAATTCAACCATAGCCTCCCTATATAGCGCCATCCTAGGGAAGCTAAGATGATTGAATTCTTTTTTTCAAAACCCCTTTAGAAACCCTTTTTGGGCAAGGGTAGAGTAAGGGTGTTTTAAGGTCCCGCAAACCATCAAAATTTTGGATAAATGTATGGAACTTACAAATTACTGTAAACCCCGCGAAAATTTTGCTTTTTAAGGGGTAAAACAAAAAATCCAAATTTTAGATTTTTTTCTAAAGTCAATAGAAGTCAATGAGATTTAAAAAAACCCCTTTTTAAAAACTCAAAACCAAAACCTAAAGTAAATACGAAAAAACCCAAATTTATCAATTAAACCCTAACTGCAAAACAAAGACCCTAAAACTTTGAGAAAAAGTAACTGGGAAAGTTAATCCTAACTTTATCAAAAACCCCAAAATTTGCAAACGAAGACTTAAACCCCGTAGAATAAAATTTAAACCCCAAATGTGTAAAAACATTAGAGATTGGGGCCCTTTAAATAATAAAAACCCTAAAACTATAACTTTAGAAAATAAAACACTATTCCCATAATTTATCCAAAAACCCCAATTTAAAAAATATCCTCCAGATTTTACCTTTTTATTAGTTTAAAAAACTAAATATAACTCTCAATTATGCAAAAAAATTTTGAATACTTTTTTTATCCCCTTTGAAACTAAATATTGCATTCTAGATCATATTCATCTTTTAAGTATATAACTAGGTTTTTTTATTTCAAAAGAGTCAAAGATTTTTTTAAAGGCTTAAAGGGTTTAAAAGTTTGTAAACCTTAATACCCAAATGATATTTTTCATCTTTAAATTTATTAATAGCTTACCAAATGAAAGAATATAGATTTTAAATACCCAAAGTAAGATTTTATCATCTATTTTCCCAAAAAATCAATAAAAACTCCTCATTTCCCTTCCTTTTTTTTAATTTTTCTCCTAATTTTTTTAATTATTACATTATTTTGGGAAATTTTAACCCAAATCAACACATGTTGACTAAAGTCAAAAAAAATGTCCCTTTTCCCTTTGGGGAAAAAAATTCTTTTCCTTTTCCCTGATTTCTTTTTTTTTTTTCCTTTTTTGCTTTTCCCTTCTTTTATTTTCCCTTTAATTTCCGCCCCCTTCCTTTCCCTTTTAGACCCCCCCTTTTCTTTACTTTTTTTAAATCAAACAAAACCCAAAACCAAAATTTTTTTCTTTTTCCCCTTTTTCCCAAACCCTATCTTCCCTTTCCCCTTTTTACTCTTCTTTTCCTTTTTAAATTTTAACCATTTCCCTCCCCTAGTAAAGGGTAACTTAAGGTATGGGTATTAGTTCTTAAAGTCTTTTCTTTTATCACCCTTTTTTAGTTAGAAGAAAAAATGTTGGTTTTTGTTGTATATTTAAAATATATGTTGGGTCTAGGGTTAAAGTTGGGAATCTTTAAAAATGTGGGAATTTTAGAAAAAATGGTTTAAGAAGAAGGATATGCATGTGTATAGGGTTTTTAAGGGATAGTACAAAAAGGGGAAAAATAGAGAATCAAGTATGGAGATCTTTTACATAAGAATTTACTATGTAAAAAACTTAAACAAAGGGCAAAAACAAAAAATACTACCATACCATGCTAAATAACTCTAAAAACACAAAAAAAATGAAAAAAAAGGGAAAGGGTTTTTCCCAAGAGGGAAAAATTTTGGGAAAAGAAATTTTTAAAAAAAATGTAAAATGACCGTAAAGGTATATGAATATATGTACAATATAAATTCGTATAAGTATAAGTTTTATATAAAATAGCTAGTATACATAAAAAGTTTTGGAAATGTATAAATAAAAATGTACATTATGGGAAACGTACATAATGTACAAAAACACATAATCATGAGATAAGGCTTTGTTTAAACAAAGAAAGAAACAAGCAATTATGCATAAAAAAATTATATAAGCCAGACAACATCAAAAGATTAAAATAAGCCATGACATAAGCATAAGCTTGTAAAATAATAAATTATAAGATTAAAATAAGAATTTTTAAACCCAAATATTATACATTACTTAGGGGGTTTTACAAACTTTTAAAACCCAATTTCACTTTTTAAATTGGATTAAACCTTTAAACAAGTAAAGGAATTAAAAAAAAATACCAAATTTTTAAAAATTTCCAAAATGAAAAAATCAAAAACCTAATTCAAACCTTTAAAAATCCAAAAATTTAAGGGATAAACCCTAAAATAAAAGAATTTAAATTAAAATTCAAAAAGAAAAAATTTCAATAAATTTAAACCCTATCGTAAAACCCAAGGGGCGTAACGTCCAAAATAAACATCACCGGTTTTTGAGCGTACGTTTTGAAAAAGATCAAAAAAGGAAATATAAGGGTTTGCAAAAAATTGGAATTTGAAAAAAAAGGTTTCAAAAAACATAAAGGGAAATCTCAAACTTAAAAAATATAAGAAACTAGTTACTTATTTTTTAAACCCAATTTAGTATGGGAAAAACCCTTTTACATATAAACTTGGGGGATTTGGGAACTAGATAAACTACCCAAAAGACTTTTTGTTGACTAAGAATCTGACTTCCCTTTGAACACAAAGTTTTTTCCATTTTTTATTTTAAATATTCATACAAGTCCTGGAAACCCCAAAGGCTTGGAGAATAACAATAATCCAGATGAGGGGGTTCTAATGACCTGCTTGCTTGTTCATGTTAAATTGTAGAGGTTCCCGGCTTTCTGTTGCTTGTATATTTTTAATGACTTTCTTTTTCTTGTTTTCTGATTTTGTGTGATCATCTTTTTAAATTATAAATATAAGTATAGACCGAAAAAACCCCTTATACTCTCGAATTTTTCTATGACTCCAAAAAGGTTTTGGGAAAGGAGAGTACACTTTTCAAAAAACTTTTGGAAAAAAGTTTTTGGGAAAAAACTTTTTTAAATCTTAAACATATTTTCGGGATGAAATTTTTATAAGGGCCGGGAGATTTATGAATAATACTTTAACGTTAAGGTAAAACTAGCATGGGTTTTTTCCCGTTTATAGTAAAAGACTCGCTTTATTAAAACCGTAAGGCCTTGGATAATTTTGGGGTTTCGGAGGGCCCCGCATTTTTGTAAACCCAAGGGACCCGGGCGGTTTTATAATCTTAGTTTTGGGAAACCCCCTCTTTGGGTTGAAACCTTTTCCAACTTAAAGGGAATAGCGAGTTTTGCCTAGAAGGGGAGTGCCCTTTGTATCTCATGCAGGTAAATTGGGGGTGGGGCCCTATACGGGGAAGTAAAGGGGGTAATCAAAATGTAGACAACTTTTAAATTTTACATTTCCATAGTTTTTGAACTCCTATGGAAAGTAAAGGGTTGCATTCATCGCGCTTTCTTTATTTTTTAGTAATACTTACTTGGCTGTGTGATAATAATGTGTGAAACTTGCTTAAACGTAATGGTAGGACGAACTCACTAACTGTTTTTTTCTCAATTTCCCCCTTAGTTTTCCTTTTTAGGTTTAATTAAAGATGGGAAATTTGGGGTATTCTCGAGTGCAAAAGCAGAGAAAATAGGTATATTAATATTAAAGTAGCGAATACTTTTTAGATAAATTTAACCCCCTTTGTAGAAAAAATTTATATATTAAAAAATTACTATAAAAAATTTTTTCCCTTTTATCTTTTTTTTTTTAATGTTAAATAAATACCCCATCTTAAATTTTTTGATAGGGGAAAACCGATTCTTTTGCTTTGCTGAGGAACTGTAGGAAATCGAAAAACCCCCTAGTTATTTATATTTTTTATTCATAGTTTAAAAAAAAAAACTTCAAAAAAAATTTAATACCTTAAATTGGGTTAATTATTTTGAGTTTTGCAATCTCTAACTTAAAGGCGATTTCTATATCATGGGTTTTCACACATGTTTTAGAAATTTTAAGTAGTCCTACTACCCCCTTTTTGGGTCCTGACCAAGGGCGAACATAAAACCTACCCAATCTAAGGGTACTTTCTATACATGGAAAAAGACAAAAAAGGGAAAAAACTTAAAATAAGTAAGATATAAGGAATTAATAAGGGGATAAAAGGAATTGTGAATTTTTTTAAATTTAAGGGTTTTCCCTTTAAAAAATATTTCTACATTCTCGGGGGATACGTACTATCCCTTTTTTGGGGTTTGGGGCTTTTGGGAGAAGGAAAAACAAAACTGCACAATTTTTGAATTTTAAGTGCTAAGCTAAAAGCATTTTTACCTTTGGGTTTATTTTTGCTTGAAAGGTTAATTCTAGACAAGAGCTGATGTATGACCTCTTTTTATGAACTTTTAGCTAATGGTTTTTGGGTTTGCTAAGCTATCTAAGGGGGTAAATAATTTTCCAAACTATTATAAGGGAGTTTAGGACCCTGTCAATCAGAAACCCGCAAACCCGATAAAGATTAGATTTTTGATCGATTAATTTAAAGTAAAGAATCGGAATAAACCCAGAGCTAGGACCCCCTTTTAAAGGGTTTGGGCGGCAAAGAGAAAACCCCTTATTTAAAGGGACTCAAGTCCCCTTTAAATTCAAGCTTAGGTCAAAGGTTTTGATTAAATTGAAATTTCCCACATTTTTAACCAATTTCAACGTACAAAGGAGCACACTTTTAGGATTTTCATGGGAGGTATAAGATAAAAATTGATTGGTTTTTTGGGGCTATGCTATCCAGCTAAGGAAGTATGCAAAGGGTTTTCCAAAAACTGTAAATTTTAAATGAAGAGGCTTTAAAAACCAACCATCCCATACTTTTAAAGACCCATTTATGTGCCTTTTGATGTGTGTAGAATGGGGTTCCTTAAGGGTGGGAAGCAATTTTTTGGTTTAGATGGGTTCTTCCTTAAAAAATGACTAAAGAATGAGTTAAATTTAAATGTCCTGCAAAATAAGGGGAATGACTAAAATGATCAAATTAACTTAGGCACATTAGAAGGGGAAACTTAGATACTAGTCCCTGATTTTTTTAGTGAGTTAAAATTTTTTTGGTAATAAGGCGCCCATCTAACTTCACTATTGCTACGATATGTAAAAGTGAAATTATAACAAATTTTTTTAATTTTTGGAAAAATTTATATTTTTTTAAATTTTGATGATAAGAAAAAACTTATTTTTCCATCAATTTTTTATAGAGTTTAGAGCAAGCCCCAAAGAATTTTTATCCACTATAAGCGCCACTTCTAATTTTCGTTACTTTTTCACTAATTACAAGAAGAAAAAAAAAAGGGGGTTTTAAAACTATACATTAGGTTTTTGGCCCATTAAATCTAATACTTTGTTAATTGGGAGGAAAATGTTAAAAAGTCCTTTTAAACAATTGAAATCTATAGAGCGATACATAATGAGAGAAATCCTAAACATTGGTGCAAGGCAATGTTTAAGCTGAACCAAGTACAATGAGTTGGGGCACAACATGTTGGAGTGTTTAATTAAAAATGATTAATAAGGGAAAATTCCCCTTTTAAAACTATAAAGAGGACATTTTGGGAAATAAGTGATGGGGTAAATTGCGAAAAAAAATTTTCAAAAAGCACAAATTTTATTCAAACCCAATTTTTCTCCTTTTACTATTATAAATTGAGAGGAAAAAAACTACAATTTCAATAGCGCCCCTTTTCTTAATTTGGGGACTTTGGGGTTTTTTTGGTTGTACAAATTAGGAGGGGCCTAGGAAATTTTAATTGTAGCAACTTATGGGGAAAAGACCCCCCATTTTTTATTTCCCATCATGTCTTTTCATTTTGTATTTGGGTCAAAATTTTAGAAATTTTTACATTTGTATTTTGGGGACAGTAGATAAGTATTAGGGAAAAACATATGATATATGGGGAAAACTCATGCTAAATCAAGTTTTTTTGGATAAGAGCTTTCAAAAGAAATGTTGCCTCCAATTCAAAAAAAAAAAAAAAAAGCCCAAAGGGGAAATAAAGGGCCCCGCAAAATTTAAAAAGGGAAAGGGGAAGGGAAAAGGGGGTTATAAAAGGAAACCACAACCATGACATACAAACAAAGTGCAAAAAGAAAATAAAATTCACAAAGGGAAATCCTTAATAAAGGGATTTACAATTTGCATTTGACTTTTTTACTTCATTTTTTTTCATATTTTGCCATGTTCCTTAAATCACTAAAATTTTTACTTATATTTTTAAAAGGGAAAAAAACAAGAACACACCACCAACTATATATTGAATAAGCGAAAATGGAATTTTACCCAAAATTTAAGAAAATTTAATAAGGGGAAATCATCATAAAGCACATTCCCCTTTTATTGAGACAAATATAAAAAGATGTTTTGTTGCTGATAGCAAAAATACGATTTTATTTGGTAACTACAAAACTTTAAAAAAACCCATGGTAGTTTTAATGCAATAAAGCTCCTATAAACTATCCCAAACCCCAAAATTTGATGTTTTAGGAAAAACAAAAATTTTACATTTCCCAATAACATGTTTTATTGCATTTGAAAAATTTTCCCCAAATTTTCACTTTTTAACATAGTACATACTTATGGGAAAAATTGGGTTAACCATATTTTTAAGTCTAGCACTCTCCTTTTTTCACATTCATTTTCCCTTTTTTGTAAAGAAATTTTTTATCAACTTCCAAGTCCCTTTACATCTAAAAAACCCCCCTTAAGGGAAGCTTTGCAACATCTTAATTTTTCTCTAATAATCTCAATCTTTCCCTTTTCCATCAATGTCAACATTCCCCCTCTTTCAAACTAAGTTCTTCCCCTCATTTCCAATGTTTTTATTTTTCTTTCTCCTCTTCGCATTTTACCTATCGAAAGAAAAATTTTTAACCCATCCTCCTATATAATTAATCCCCATAAAAATTTGACAAACACAAAAAATTTAGATTACAACGAAAAAACACCCTATACATGAATGCATATATCATAGAAACATTTTTTTTCTCCTATTTTTTTTACATTAATGCACACAAAAAAAGACCAAACCCACCCTTAACTTTAAAAAAAACAACTACCTCAAATATAAAACAAACATATAGCAAACTTTGCTCTAAATTAATTTAAAGTCTCAAATTTTTTTATTACCTTGTTAAAACCTTTTGATATCCATTAAATTGTTTTTGTGGTTTTATCTCAAACTTTGTAACTAAAACTCTCCCCCTTTAAAAGGACAGTTGTAGAATACAAGCTCATTTCTTTTTTAAAAATGCATATTTTATTAGTGGTTTTACGTGGTTTGAAGGCTTCCCCCCCCTTTAGATCTTTATTTTTCCTTTTTTTCCCTTTTTTGGACTTTTTTTAAACGAATTTTGGGGGTTTTTCCCCCCCATTTTTTTTAAAAAAAATTTGGATATTTTCCAAATTTAAACCAAAGGTTTAAATTTATTCCCAAATTTCTAACTAATAAACAGGAGGGCACCAAAAAAATCCCATGATCCATTCCCCCAGTTCTCTATCTCCCCTCTTTCCCTCTTTGTCCCCTTTTTACTTTTTTCTCAAATTTGGGGTTTTCTCTTTTTTTCTTTGGTCTGTTTAAAGGTTTTAATGACAGTTTATATTGTTTTTTCCCCAACTTTTAATGTTTTCTATTTTATTTTTTTTTTCTTTTTTTTTCTTTAGGGGTATTTTCCCCCTTTTATTTAAAGTGGATGCCTATTCAATAGTTTTTTTTTCATAACAATAATTATTGGATGTTGTTCCCACTAATTTAACGGAAAATTTTCCCAAAATTTTTGGCCAAGGACAAAAAAAACAACCACGAAAAGTTTGGGGGGTTTGGAACTAAATTGACCCTTTATAAGTTTAGATAGTAAATTGGAAATTTTTGGGAAAGTTGAGAACCCCAAAAGTATATTAACTCAATAGAATTTTTTTTTTTTTGGGGGTATAGACAAATGGGAAATACTATTTAAAGCTATTAAACCCAAAAGATAAAAATATTGAGAGCTATTTTGACAAAAAAAAAATATTATAAGTGAAATTTTCAAATTGAGATAAACATATACTATGCCAAAAATTTTTATCTAGAGCATATCTTCATCAATCACATTAAAAATTTTTAAAAAAACTTTTTTGGTCAAGCACAGGATTCGCATATATTTGGTAGAGATACCTCAAGAAAAAAATTTTAACAGCAAATAATCCCTCAAAATGTACACTAACGAATAGATAAAATAAAAAAGTTTATGCTATATCTTCATGCACCCCAACACACCGTATGATATCCTGCCCGCCTTCGTCAAATGTAGCTTCCAACGACGAGGCGGGGTTTCGGTTCCATGGGTTTTTTAGTTTTTGATATTAACCGCAGCCTATTATGATTAAACGTGTCCATCCCAGGGCGTCATTTTTTAAAGCGGGAAAAAAGTTTTTTAGCTGATTAAAAAAAATTTAAAAGAAACAAAAACACATATCCCCTCATGAGGGGCCCCCGACCCTAACGTCCCCCAAAGAAGGGGGTTTGCCCCTGAGAACCAAGAGAAATCGGGGGCCATTAGCACAGGAAAAATTTCTGTTTTAAAAAAAAGTATATAAAGGGGTACAACCCAAAATTTTTTTTTTTCCATTTTGGGTTTCAAAGGGGTTTTTAAAGTACAAACGCTGGCCCTTCCCCGTCCCTACCGGGTCACCAGTAACTTTTTTTGTATCTTATTTTATCTAAATACAAAAACACTTAAATTAAAAAATAATTAGTTTATAATATATTATATTTTTTTTATATCATAATTTTTTTTCTTTTAAAATCACGTTTTTAAAATAAATTTTTATGTTTTCCCTTTTTTAAAGAGTCTGTAATTTTATTTATCAAACTTTTTGTTAATTGACGAATTTAAAATTCGTTAATTTTTTTATTGGCAAAACATTTTTTCACTTTAATTGTTACATCATTTATTCTCATGACATGCAAAATTTTAGTTTGTTTTTAACTATGAAATTTTTCCTCACACTTATCTTCTTCTTTTTTTCATTTGTTATAATCAAAGCATTACGTTGCCAATTTTTTGTTACAATCTCAAAAGTTCGCAATACAGTTCCTATTAGCAGAGCTTAAATTTTCCAAGGCCCAAAAAACGTATCCTGGGGCCTATAATTTTTAGTTTTTTCCCTCATAGAAAAAGTAATTTTCAAAAAGAGGGAAAGTAAATTTTTTCTTAAAAAAACCTTTTTTTTAACGTTTTTCATAGTAAACTAAAACACCGCAACTAAAGGTTGCAATGTGGATCGCCTTTTAAAATTTTCACTTACCCATTAAAGCCAAATAAATCCCAATTTTATTAAAAATTATAAAAATACTAATTTAAACCCTAAATTTTTTTTTTTTAATAAATAGGGAAAGTTTAAAAAAACCTTTTTTGCGTAATAAATACACTCATAATGGAGTGGGCTCTTTTAAATATTTTTCATATCTGCCCAAAAATTTTTTTTGTTCTTTTTTTTTTTTTTTTTTTTTTGCGTACTTAAGGAAATCCAGCATTACCCTTACATAATATTTTTCCCCGAAGGGGCACAGCACAATTAAACCATGTACAAAAGAAACACTAGAACTTTCCCATCTCCATTTTCAACAACAACAAAAAATTTAAAAAAAATTAACACCCTTTCCAGTAACATTTATTTTTCGGCAACAACAAAAGCTCCTTGGAGGCTCATCAATAAACTGTTATCATGAGGACTTTTTTTTTCCCCTAACCAATCCGCTACCCCTGTCGATTTTTCGCACTAACTTCCACTTTAAAACCTAAAAACTGCAACATTTTTTCCCCCCAAGAATTTACAGCATTACAACTTTAGTTTTAACTTTGTTTTCCCAAAAAATTTATAATATTAACCCAAAAGGCCAACATTACCAAAGATAAATTTAAATTTTTTTTCCCTTTAAAAATTTCGAGCAATTTAAAACATAAGGAAAACGGAATTTTTCTTTAAAAAAAAATTTTTCCCCCGTCCCTTGTCTTTATATAGGACATTAGCCCAAACTCATAAAATTTTCCCCCAATTTCTATTATTGGGGGGGAATCGAAAACAACCCGGGCCCACGGGATCATTTGCAAACCACCCGGGGTTAATCCCCTTTTTGCACAAAAATAAAACATTATAAACTGAAATTTAATGAATTTCATTATAGGTTTAAGCTGTAAAAGAACTAAGAAATATATTGAGTGACTTTAAAAACAAGCAAGGAGGTTTAAAAAATATCATTTCCACAAAATCTAAATTTGAGGAAAAAGGCCAAGGTGAAGGTCAAGTCAACTAGATCATTTATGATCAAACCGGGAAAAGCAGGGGCCACCGGGGTAAACCCAGGAAAGAAGGGCCGGGCCCAAATTACGGTTTGTCATGTGGTGGTGGGCCCCCCGGGTTTTTTTAAATCCAAAAAAAAAAAAAAAAAAGTTAAAAAAAAAAAAAAGGAAAAAAAAAAAATTAAAAAAATTTAAAAAAAAATAAAAAAATTAATTCAAAAAAAATATTGGGATGCACCATGCCCGATAACTATTAATAGTAAAATTTAACTATGATAATATAAGTAAAAATTTTTTAATAATTTCCTAGTACTACCTTCATGTGTTTTTAAAAATTTTTGGAAGGGTACACACCAAAGATTCAAAGTGTTTAAAATTGTCTAGGGTTATAATAGATTCCCAGTCAAACCAATATAGCATTAACCTTTAGCAACTAACTTAAACCCAACTTAAAAAAATCGAAACTAAGTCGAGCTTTTTTAAATTTTTTAGGGTCAAATTTTTACTTAAAGATTATATATGTTGGGAACTCAAATTTTAAATCAAATTTGCTTTTTTTAAAATTAAATTTTTTTACAAATTTTCCCTTTAAAAAAATCCCTAATCACTTTTTATTTAAAATAAAAAAAAATAAATTTAAAAAATTTTACAAAACCCCAAATTTGGGTTTTATAAACCTAAAGGTTTCATATTTTAAACCCCCAAGGGTTAACTCGATTCGCTATTTCAGTAGCTTTTTCTCAACTCAAGCTCAAACCAAAAATCAACCGATTATAACTAAATCAAATTCAAATAAAACTCAAGGCCCCAACTTAAGTAACTTATAAAGTACCTTAATTCATTTACACCTTTTATGTATTTGCCATTTGAACCCCTTCCCCTAGGGGTGATTTTTCCTTTGGGTTTTTTTTAACATTTTTCTTGCTTGTTTTTTTTTTAATTTTTCCCATTTATTAAAATTTTTCCTTTTTGACCGTATTCTTATTTTATGGAGGTTAAATTTAAACTCATAAATTTTGGCCTTTTGGGGGGCATTTTGTACATCAAAAAAAAACCCTTTAATTTTGAAATATGATTTACGAGAAAAAATCTTTCCCCTTTTGGGTTTTTTCGAACAACGTTTTAAATTTAACGAAAAATTTTTATTTTTCTTGCATTTTTTTCACTATACCCGGGTTCATAATTTATTATTAATTTGGGCAAGGTTTTTCATACCAAAGTTCCCTTTAATTTGTCTCTACTAAAAATCAAGTTTTCATTTACAAGGGTTTTTAGAAAAACATAAACAAACCCATTTAAAATTTAAAATGTAACCCCTTTTTGGGTTTTTGGTTATTTTTACAAAAAGTCAAGTCTGCTTTTAAAATTGTTCTTAAAGTTTTTAGGTTCCCCATTACCAAACTACTTAAAGAACCAAGAAAATTAAACATTAATGCTTCTTAAAATTTTACGCTAGTATTTTTCATTTTAAAAAAACTTTTTAAATTTAAATTTCCCAAATTTTTATTTTTGTTACTTGGCATTTTAAACAAAAAAAATAACCAAAAGGGTATTCATTTTTCAAATTTTATTCCGTCTTTAAAGGTTTAAACCCAAAAAAATTGTATTTTGGAAAAAGATTTAGTTTTAACCTCCAATGAACTTAAAAACTTTTTAAAGCTTTAAACTCGAAGGGAAAATTTTTAAAAGCACTCATTTTGGTTCAATTTATTAAATTTTTTTCACCCACTTTTAAAAAAACATGGTTTTTGGATCACATTCACTAATTTCAATATACATCTTCATTGTAATTTGTACTTAGACCCAACAAATCATCTGCCTTAAAACCCGACCAGAATCATGGGTCATGGGTCCCATTCTCAAACCTATGAACTGTATCTGGTTTTTTTTTTTTTTAGACATTTTTTATTTAGCAAAAGGGAAAATTATTTTTATAAACCTTGTTAAAATTTTTTGTCTAAAACCTAAATTGGATTTTGATACCCTAAAAAATTTTTAATTTAAACTTTAAAGGGTAGATTAAAAATTAAAAAATTCACTAAATTTCAAAAATTTTAAAATTTTTTTTCCAATGAAAAAAATCTTTAAAATACTGATTGAAAACCCTAATTGTGTATAAAAAAATTTTTAAACCCTTTTATAGGGGAAGCACAAAAAATTTTAAACCCCAACCCAAAAAAAACCCTAAAACTTAAAAAAAATTTTAAAATTTTTAAAACACACAAATTTTTCTTTAATGATGATAAAACCCCCAAATTTGGACAAATTTTCAACCAATATGCAAAATCATATAAAAAACACTAATTAAAAAAATTTAAAAATAACTCCAAATATTTATAAAATAAAGATCCCCAAATAAAAATTTTTAAATTAAAAAAAACAAATTACAAATATTATTTTTAAGTATTTTGACTTTACATATTTATTATGTTTTATTTTAAATTTTAAATTTTTTAATTTTAAAAATTTCTACATATTTTTGTTTATATATTAATAAGTAACATTTTTTTTAAATTCTAAAATTTTTTTTTTTATAATTACATCATATTTCATTCCAAACCTTATATAAAGATGGGGAAAAAACATTTTTAAAAAAAATCACATAATAAATTTTTCTTTTTTTTCTTCTTTTTTTCCCCTTTTTCTTTTTTCCCTTTTTTTCTTTTAATTTTTTTTTCTCATTTTTTTCCCTTTTCCCAAAAATTTTGTTTTTTTTCTCTTTTTCTTTAACTACTATTCCACTAAAACCCCCATAACCCTTTCCCCTAATTTTACCATCATTTTTAATTTTTTAGTTTTTAAAAAGGGAAAAAGAAAGGGTACAACTCAAGGACTCCCAAGGTTTTAAGTAATAAATCCCATTAAAATTTTTCCCAAAATTTTTTTTTGTAATATTAGTTGTATATTTTTCTTAAGTTGATATTTTACCTAACACCTCATGGGATTTTTAAAGGGAAGTTTTAAAAACCCTATGTATTTTTGCATCTTGTAATTTAAATTAAAAGGAATAAAATATTTTTGGGTATTGGGAAAAAATTTCAATTTTTCTTATTTTAAAATTTTTTGTATGTACTGAAAATACCCCCGCTAATAATACATAAATTTAAAATTCATTTAGTTATGTAATTTTGTATGTGTGTCGTTTTGTAAAGGGTTTTCATATGTATTAAAATGTACATACATATTAAAATTAAGTATATTTTTGTTTTTTCATACACATTTGAAAATTTAGTATGAATATTAAATATTTCATATAAATAAATAGTAAATTATAGTTATATGTTTTTGCCCATATGTATGAATAATTTTCCAAATCTATTTTTTCTAAAATTTAAATAATATATTATATAGTAAAAATACAAGTAAAAGTACATTGGGTTTCCTAAAGATACAATTTTAGGGATAATAATACCTTAATTTTTTTAAAAAAATTTTAAAAAATTAAAAACATAATATATAAGCAAAAATTTTTTAGTGAAAATCATAAATGAATGAAAAAATTTTTTTCCCAATATTTAACTATTAAAAGATGGGAATATAAACAATTTTAAATTGGTAAGAATATATAAATTTGACAATAAAAAAAAATACATTTTAAACCCAAACAAAAAACACCACATCACCCCCCCCCCCGTCCCCAAAATTTTTCCCAAATTTAAAACCACAAATTTTTAAAATATAGGAAAAATAATCATAATAAATAAATTAGAAGGGTTTCAAATATAACAAAAAGTAATTTTAGTTAAATTTATTTTTAAAATTAAATTAGTAAAAATAGGGGAAAAATTACGAGATGGGCTTAAAAAAAAGAGATTTAAATTATACAAAAAATAGAAATTAAAATTTAAATCATTAAAATCAATAAAGAAAAACTTAAAAAGGGTAATTAAAATTATTTTTTGGGCAAAATAAATTTAAAATTTGTAAAATTTTCCCGACTCATAACGAAAAATGCAAACTTCAAAATCCACAACAGACACCGGGTTTTTGAAAATAACTTTTTAAAATGATAAAAATCGATTAAAAGAAATTTTAAAAATCAAGTTTTAAAAAGAAAAGTTAAAACACAAAGAAAAAGTCACACACAAATTAAAAAAAAAAAGCTGGGAATTGTCAAAATTTCGTAGAATAAATGGAAAACTTAGGGGGAATTTTTTGATAAATTTCTTTCATAGAATATTATTTTAAATTTGATATTTACTATTTTTCATATCTTTTAATTATCGGTATCTTGACAAGGGTACTGAACTTTCCCCCCTACTATTATGAACCCCAAAACTTTTCTATGATTGGGGTAAGACTCTTAAAGGGTTCTATACTTATTTTTGTTTATAGTATCGATAATTTTAAAAATTATTAAAATTGATTGAGGTTTTGGGGTTTTGGGTATGCTGGAATTATTATTGTTTGTTTGTATTATGAAAAAAAATTAAATTGAATAATAAACTGTTTTTGCATTTAAAAATTCTAGGGGAAAATTTGGCTATTTATGCTATTGGGTTTTAATTTAATTAAAAAACCGGACTTTAATATAACTGACCTTTTTTGAATTTAAAATTTAAAACATCATAACAGCATCGCATTATAAAAAATTCTAACCATACATCATATGGAGAAAAAAAAGAGACCAGAAAGAAAATTTTAAAATCCCATATATTTGGAATTAATTTTTTTAGTACAACACATGGATAATTTAACCCTTTCCTTGGGGCCCCAGAAATTAAATAGTAAATTGGGGGTTCCAAATGGGCCCAACTAAAGTTCGAATCAAAAGGGCCCTTTTTGTTTTGGGGTGAGTAAAAAGATTTTTGGGGGGGCCCCCTCCCCAATTAAAACCTAAAACTTTTTTTTTAAAATTGAAATTAAAAATAAATGGGTTTTTTTTTTTTTAAAAAAAACATGGAGTTTGTATTATAAAAGTTTAAGTATGAAACCTAAATTTGACTGGGGCCTAATTTTCCAACCTTTAATTCAAAAACATTAAATTTGATTGCATACAATACCTAAACAAATAATTTTATTTATGGACATTCCATTTGGCCATGCTTTAATGTTTGTTATTAGTTTTGAGTAACTTTTTTACTTAAATTTTTAAAGGAAATTTTTTCTAAGTTTTTTTAGCTTACACTCTTATAAGCTTTTCATTAGGGGGATCTATTTACTAACCTAACCGGGCATACCTAAGGCCAATTCAAGACTTTTGGGGTTATGTATACAAAAGAAGAGAGTTTTAAATGAAATAAAGTAATCACTCTCAATTAGAAATTTTATGTATTTTTCAATAAAATATTTCCCTTAGCCATATAAAGGGAACTTACTTTTTTAAAAAGATTGATAGTGTAGCTTTTTTTTACAATATTTTTGGGGAAAATTAGGGTTTCGGGATTCTAATTTTGGGTGATGTTTCTTTTAAAAATTTTTCATTAATATGTTTAAAGATGAATTATCTTTTCCTTTTATAACTTTTTTGATTTTAGTTTTTAATTTGTAAAAATTTTAAAAATTGTAAAAAAAAGGTCTCGTTTAAAAAGGGGAAAAACCCAAACTATGGTTTTTTTTTATGATATACAACGACCTGCCCAAAATTTGGCTTTTCCCTCGGTTTTGGGCAATTCCCAAAAATATAATATATATATATATATATATAATTTATACATTTAATTTCATTCAAATCTAAACCATTTGGAAATTATAAATAAACATTTTACACAAAAAAATTTTGGAAATCTAAAAAAAACAAGAAAATTTTGAAAAAATAAAAAAATAAACAAAAACATAATACCAAATTTTATTAAAAAGTATTTCCCAAAAAGTTGCCCCAATATCCAGTTTTGGTGGCCTTTTGGGATTAAATAAAGGTGGTAAAAGGGAACTTTTTTTAAAAAGGTTGGGGAATCCGAGGCGGCTATTTTTGGTGAACCAAAATTTTCCCAAACCCAAAAAATTGTAAATTTTTTTAAAAAAAACAAATAAAGTATTTTAATTAAAATTTTTGGTTTTCTAGAGTTTATTTTTTTGGGTTAAATTAATTTTAATTAATTTTATTTTTGTTAAATAATTAGTGAAAATACAAATTTCTTAAAAAATAGGTCTGTTTGGATGAAAATTTAAATTTTAATTTTTGAAATATTAAATAAGTCCTTTCCCAAACGAAAATTTTTTATTTAATATAATTAAAATTTTAATAAATTTTAGTAACAAGAATTTTTAAAATAAGCAATCACTATTTATTTTAATTAAATTTTTTAAAACAAACAATTCTGTTGTTTTGGGTTTAATTAATTTTTTTTTTGATAAAATTTAAAGCAAGAGCCCTATGTTTTTATGGGTTTTTGGAAAGGGTTTAAATTGAAAGGTTAGGGCACTTAAAATTTTAAACTTGTGAATAAATTCCCCTTTTTTTCTTTAAATTTTTTCTAATTTTAAGTTAAAACTGCTATTTTTCCCAAAAAAATAGATAATTTGCCCAGGTTTAGTGTAATTTATGGTCAATAATTGAACTACTTTTTTTTTGTGAGTTTATAGATTTTTCATGGAAAAATTTGGGTTTATACTTTTTATTAATATTTTTATATTAAAACCCTATACATTACCCCTAATAAAATAATAATTAGTACAATGATATTTTTTAAATATGAAAAGGGATTATTTTTTTGGGGTACATAATGATGTCGAAAGCTTAGGAAATGAGGATTTAGGATTTAATTAAATTTTAGAATTTATTCGAGTTTTTACAATTTACAATAATGTATGATAAAATCAAAAACGAAAATGATATTTTTTTGACTTTGACAAAAAAATTATCCGATTCTTAAGATACTAATAGAAATCAAAATAATGACGTAACGATATGAATTTTATTTTAAATCTTAAAAATGAAAAGAACAATCAAATAAGCTCGGGGAAATGCAATAATAAAAGCTTAAAAGACTTGTATAAACTCAAGTTAACTTGGGTCGTACGCTTTCCTAGGTGTGATAAGAAAGGAAGGGCCACTTTGTAAAGCGTGGGATTTTACGTACACAAGCCTAATTAATATTTTTTTTATTTCATCAAGTAAACCTTCCCTACTTGTTTGGGAGTCGTTACATAAACTTAATAATGGCACAAAATTTTGGGATAAATATTCTTTTAAAATGTGTATCTTGACTAAGTTTTTTTCCTCATATATATTGATTCATCGATGCTACCATTTTAGAAAACTTAGAAACAAATTACCTTTAAGATGTAACCTAAAAACCCTTTTAAAAGGGAAATGTAATATAAATTTGAGAAACAAAGTTGAATTTAAAGATAGTTGAATTGTTTAAATTTGGGAATTTAAGATTCTACCTATACTGATTTTTTGTCCTATTTACAAATTTTCATGGCATGGCACAAAAGGGACTTACAGTCGATTTCTAAAAGCTTGAACACTATTGGTTTGTTTTTTACAATAGAACTGTATTACTCAACTTTTCTAACCTGATGTGTAACTAACTAGACTTGGATTTTAAAACCATAATAAGTTTTTTTTTGGGATCCTATTCCTACATAGCTCATTATTGCCCAAATTTTCCTAATTTTATATCTAATCCCCCGGGTATGTCCACTAATCAAAAAAGAATTAAAAAGTAAAGATATCGGCCCGATACATGTCACGAATGAGAAGGAAAATTTCCTATATAGATATTTTTATTTTAAATGCCAAGTTATAAATTAAATGTTTTTATGGTACTAACTCTATAATGTGTCTTTCTTCTCATCCTTTTATACTACTATCACTTAACTCACACAGGCGGGAATACTTATTTTTCCCCAGGTTTTAAAAGAAAATTTAAATGGCATTGGCATCAAATTGGGAAATGTCTTTTAAAAGCGAGGTGGAGTCAACCGTTTTAAAAAGTTTTTTTATATTTTGATCTAGTTTTCTAAAGATCTGTAAATATAAAATAAAAAAAAGGTACCATTTTAGGTTTTTTTAAGCCCTACAAAAAAATCTTTTGTATAAATAGAGTAAAAACAAAAATCTATTTTAGTACGGTTTGTTATAAACAGGGGATTCTTGTGTAAGGACACCTGTACTATACCAGAATGTACAAAGTTTTCCCATAAAATGGGTCATAAGTCATCTCAAAAAATAGCTAATAATCTATAGTTTCCATAACAAAAAAATGAAGCTAACTAGTATACTTAAAAAATGTCTTTTGTCCCAATTTTTAAAAAAAATTTAATATAACAAAAAACCCAATGCAAGTTTCCCAACACTGGGGTACTGAAAACCTCTTAGACATGTTGCATGGGGATCAACACAAACATCTTTGAATGGGATAGCACTTTAAAGGCCATTGTTAATTCTACCTAGCTTACATCTTTTTAAACTCTGAGGGTTTCCTTGGCTTTTCAAAATTTCATCTACTCCTTATGAATTTCTGGTTTATCTACAAATTTGATCAATTACCTATTTAGGGACACATTTTTTAAGTCTAACAAGCCAGCCCTTCTTGACACCAAATTTTATGTGATACCACAGCGAAAAAGCAAAATTAGCCCCAAGTATGGTTAGCATATCTTTGCAAGTCCAAAATTAGTCATGTTGGGTTTCAATGTTACAAAACTAATTAAAAAATTACTCAACCCATTTTTCCAAATATACGTAAAATAACATAAATATTTTGAGCCAAGGGGATTCATTAAATTTTCGTAATACAAGCACCCTTTTTTATTTATCATTAAAACACTACCCATGGGAAATAACCCAAATGCATGCATTTTGATTCCATTTTTCCCTCCATATTCCCACAAATGGAAACATCACGTCAAAAGTGCTTAGCTAGTTCGATTCCCGCGCTACTGAGTAAAGATGAATAATTATTTTACGCAATGCTTACGAAGAAACATTGAGCGAGGATTTTAAACTTCTTTTTCAAAAAACAAGAAATGGATTTTTGCCTACATCAAAAGAGAGATGTATACAACTACATTTTTCCAAAACTTCCTTCTAATTTTCCTCAAAAATTGAAAAACGCAAACCTTTGGAGGGGAATAGCCTTTCTATTTTTTGGTATTTTGTAGGGGGAAATCGTCGCTGTTTTGATCCCATGTGCTTTTTTAACTTTCCATACCCTTACCCTTTTCCATGCAATATTGTTAAAATAATTACAAATTTCACAAAAATTTTCCCTTTTCCCTCAACTTCGGGGAA
>JAMXBC010000014.1:0-97061 GCA_024138005.1 Lumnitzera racemosa | reverse complement strand
AAAAAAATTTAAAAAACCTTTTAAAAATTAAAATCTAATTTTTTCCCCTTTTTTAATTAAAAAGTTTTTTAATTTACCTTTTTTTAAAATTAAAAAAATATTAAATTTTGGGGAAAATTAATAACCCAAAAAAAAAAAACTTTTTTATTCATTGGTTACAAAAAATTATTAAAAAAAAAGATTGAAATCCAATTAAATTTCCCTTTTTTTTGGTTTTCAAATTTCAATTTTTTTTATTTTTTTTTTTAAAAAACAACTCTAAAATTTTCTTTAAAACAAATTAAATTTTAATTAAATTTTTTTTTTTAATTTCCAAATTATAATTTTTAAAAGGGGAAATTTTTTTAAAAACTTTAAACAAAATAAAAAGAAAACTTTTTAAAAGTTTCCCAAAAAAAAATTATTTAAAAAAATTTTTGTTTCTTTAATTTTGAGTTAAATAATTTTTATATAGACAAAAAATAAAATATAAAATTTTTAAACAAAACTTTGGTCCCAAAGAAAAAAAAAAAAGGAAAAAAATTTATTTTTTTTTTAAAAAAATATAAAGGAAAATTTTAAATTTTTATTTAATTTTTATTTTTGAGAAAAACTCCAAAACAAATTTTTTTTTCAGTTTTTTTAAAAAAAATTTTCCTTTTTTTCAATTTGGGAATATTTTCATTAACAAAAATTTTTAAAAATTTCTCCCCCACCCTTTATTTTTTTGTTTTTTTTAAACAATTTTGAAAAAGTTTTTAACAAACCCATCAATAAAAATATTTTATCAAAAAAGAAAAGAAAAAAGAAAAACAGGGGCAAACTACTTGTAAAACCAAAACTTAATTGCTTTAAAATTTTTAAAAGATTTTTATTTAACTAAATTTATCCTTTATTTTTAAAAAATCAAATAATTCATTTTTTAAAAAAATTTTGTTTTTTTTTTGTTCCCCCTTTAAAAACATAGATTTTTATTTATTCAAAAAAATTTTTTTTTAAGAAAATCAAGTTTTCCTTAAAAAAATATTAATCTTTAAACTAAATTAAAAAGTTTAAAATTATAATTATAAACAAGGGAAAATAGTTAATTTAGGGTTTCAATAAAAAATTAAGATAAAAAAAACCTTTAATTTATAATAAAATTTTTTAAAACAATTTTTCTTTCAATTTTTAAAAATTGAAAAAAAAAAAAAAAATTTTAAAAAAAAATAAATTAACTTTTTCCCCAAAACATTTCCTTTTTTCCCTAGAAATAATTTTCCTTTTTAAAACTTTTGTTTTAAATTTTTCCCCGCTTTTTTAAATTTTAAAATTTCATTATTTAAATTTTTTTTATTTATTTTAAATTCCCCCCAAAAAAAAAACTTTTGGGTTTTCTAAAAAAAGAAAAAAGAGGGAAAAAAAAAAATTGAGGGGGAAATTTTTTAAACCCCATTTGGGGAAGTTGAGTTGTTCTTTCCATTTTAAACAAAAAACTAACCCCTTTGGGGGGAAAATTTTTTTTTTTCCTTAAATACTTTTTCAAACGTTGTCAAAATTTTTTGTCTTTATTAAAATTTTTTTGAATTAATTTTGAGGGTATTTCCCAAAAAATTTTCCTCAATTCTTAAAATAAAAAAAATTTATTTTATTTTTTTAAAATTTTTAAAATTTAATTTTTTTGAATTGAAATCAAAGTTTGAATGATTACATGGTTGTAAAATTTTTTTTAAAGGTGAAATTCCAAATTTATTTTTTCCAAATTTCCCTTTCTCCAAATTTTTTTTAAAATTTTTATTTTTTTTTTGCCTTTAAAAAAAAAAATTTTTAAAGAACAAAAGGGTTTCGGTCCCTTTAAAAAACTAAAATTTGAATGGTCTTAATCCTAAAAATCTTTAAACTTTTATTGTAATTTATTTATATAAAAAAACTTAAATTTTTTCCAATTTCATTTTAAATAATTAAAAGAAATTTAAAAAAATTTGAAAAAACCCTTTTTCCAATATAATAAGGAAAAAAGGGCTAAAAAACCCAATTTTTGGGGGAATAACTTTCCCAAATTTAAAACCCCTTATTAATTAAAACAAAAATTTTTAAAAAAATTTTATTAAAAGAAAAGGGCACTTTTATTTTTCAATCTTATTCAAAAATCTTTTAAAAATTTACCCAGGGCCTTCTTTTTTTTGTAATTTTTTCTTCTTTTTAACCGCAAAATTTAAAAATAATTTTTTTTAAAAAAAATAAAACCCCTTTTAAAATAATTTTTTTAAATTTTTTTTCAAAACAAGGGAAAAAAAATTTTTGGTTTTAAAAAAATAAAATTTTTTCAAAAAAAGCCAAAATTTTTTTTAAAAACGGAGGGGAGGTTTTCCAAAAGGCCTATCAAAATTTAAGTTTAATTTTTTTTAATAATTTTTAAAAAATAATATTAAAAAATTTTTTTTTTTGCTAAAAAGCCATTTTAACTTTTAAAAAAAAAAATTAAAAGAAAAAATATTAAAAAAAAATTTGTTTATAAAAAATTTAAATTAAAAATTTTGAAAAAAAAAAATTAACCAAACTAATTTTAATGAAATTTTTCAAAATTTTTGGTTTTTAAATTAAATTTTTAAAAAATAAACCCAAAACCAGAAAAAAATTTAAATAAATAAGAATTTTAATTATTTTCTTCTAATAAAACCCCCGGGTTTTATTTTTGAAAATAAAGGGCAAAAAAAAATTTTTCCTTTTTTTTGAAAAAATTTAATTTTTCAAAATTTTTTGGTTTTCCTTATTTATTTTAAAAAATAAATAATTATAAAATTTAATAATTTTAATTATTAAAAAAAATAAAGTTTAAAAAAATATTAAAAAAGAAAAAAAAAACTTTAATTACCTGTTGGGAAAAATTTTAAAAAAAAAAAAAGGTTTCACCCCTAACATTTAAAAATTTTGGCTTCAAAAACTTTAAAAAAAAAACAGGAAATCTTTTGTATTTCCAAAATTTATTTTTCTTTAAAAAATAAAAAGAAATTAATTTTAACTTTTTTGAGTTAAAACTTGAATTAAAAAATTAAAAAATTATAAGGAATAAAAAATTTCTTCCCCCTTTTAAAAAATGTCATAAAAAGTTTTTTTGTTTTTTTTTTTTAATTTGAAAATTTTTAAATTAAAAAATTTTAAAGGATAAAATTTTAAGTTGGGTTGTAAAAATTGAAAAAAAAAAAATTAATTTTTTAAAATTGATTTTTAAAAATAAAAAATTTTATTTTCCGCAAATTGAAATAAAAATTTAATTTTGGATATTTTTGTTAAATTAAAAGAACAAAAAATTAAAATTAACTTAAAACCTTAAAAAAAATTTTTTAATTTTTTTTTATACCCAAAAATTATATAAAGGGTCATAATTTTTATTTTGAAAATTTTTAAGTAAAATTTAAAATTTTTAATGGTTTAATATTATAAAAATTTTTGACCTAAAAATAAAAAAATTTTAAAGCCCTTTTTTAAAAAACCCTAAAATTGAAAGAAATTTTTTCATTTACTTTAAATTATTTCCTATTTTTCCTTTGGATTTTTTTTTTAAAAACAAATTAAAAAAAAAGAAAAAAAAAAAATAAAAAAAATTTTCCAAATAAATTTAATTTTAATTTTAAAAGATTGGGCAAACCCCAATTAAAAAATTTTTTTAAAATTAGGGGCCAAACAAAAGGGGTTTTCCTTTATAATTTTAAAAAAAAGAAATAAAAAAATAAAAATTTTTAAAAGAAAAAAAAAGGAAAAAAAAATTTAAAAATTTTTCTTTCTAAAAAAATTTAAGTTAAATTTAAGGGGAAAAAAAATTTTTCCCAATTTTTTGGGTTTTGGGGTAAAAATTTTTTATTTCCATAAAAATAAATTTTTTTAAAAAAAATTTCCAGAAATTTATTTTTAAAAAAAAATTTAAAACATGGAAAAAAAAAAATTTTTTTATCTTTTTTAAAAGCTTTATCCTAAATTAAATTTGGGGGAAAAAAATAAAAAAAAAAAATATAAAATTTAAAAAAACCCAAATTTTTAAAAATAATTAAAAATGATAAATTTTCAAAAAATTTGAAAAATTTGCAACAAGGGGGCAAAATAGGATTGGAAAATGTATTTTGCCAAAAAAAAATAATTTTTTTCCTTCCCCTTTGTTTTTTTAAATTTTAAATCAAAATTAAACCCCCCCCCCCCCAAATTCAAAAAAGAAAAAAAAAAAATTTAATAAAAATATCCCCAGGAAAAGAGGTTATGATATCCCTGCAAAAAAAATTGAATAAAAATTCCCCAAAAAAATTGGAAAAAAAAAAATTAAATTAACCCAAAATTTTTTAAATTTTTGTTTATTAAAAAAAATAAAAATACCAAAACATTTAAATTTGTTAAATTTTAAAAATTTAGAAAAAAAAATTTTTAAATATTTAAAAGGTAAAACCCAAATTTAAACTAAAAAAATTAAAAATTTTAAAAATTTTTTTTTAAAAAAATTTTAAATTTAGCTTTACTCACCCCAATTAAATTTTAAATTATTTTTTGTGGGAAAAAAAATTAAAATTGTTTTTTTTTATTTGTTGTTTTTTTAAAAAGGGAAAAAAAAGAAGTTTTGAATTGTGAAATATGGGTTTTTTAATTTTTTAAAAAAATGTAAAATTTGAAATTAAAAAGGGCTTAATTTTTTAAAATTTTGTAAAAAAAAAAGGTATTTTTTTTTTTTTTTAAAATTTTTAAAAAGGGTAGATGGTAAAAAATTTAAAATTAATTTTTTTTTCAATTTTTTATTTGATAGATTAAATTTTTCCATTTTCTAATTTCCGGAAAGGTTTTAGTTTTTCAAAAAAATTAAATTTTTTTTTAAAATAAAAAACTTAAAAAAATATTTATGTTTTTAAAAATTTAAATGGAAAAAAATTTTACAATATTTTTTAAGAAATTTTCTTTATGAAAGGTTTTTTCCCCGGTTTTTCCCGGGTTTGAGGGCCCAAAAAAAAAACCAAACGAATGGGGGAAAAGAAAAAATTTATTTTTCAAGGGTTTTTAATAAAATGGAAAAATAAAAATTTTTGGGAAACCCAAAACCCAAAAAAAAAAAAATTTTATTGTTAATTTAGGTAAAAAAAATTTAAATAAATTAAAACCGTAAAAATAAATAAAATTTAAAAAAAAAAAAAAAAAAAAAAAAAAATAAAAAAAATTTTTTGTATTCGATTGGGGTTAGGGTTAAATATTTTTAATTAATTTTGTAATTTTCTTTGGATTTTTTTTTTTTCTTTTTGAATGAATTTTAATTTATATAAAACCAAAAGATATTAAATTAATTTTAAAATTACCAAAAAAAACCCCCCCTTAAAAAATTTTAAAAAAAAAAAAAATTTTTTATCTTAATATAGGAAATTTTTTAATTTTAAAAAGGGGGGGAAAAACCCCCCAAAAAAACTTTTTTAGTGTTTTAAAATCAAATTGAGAAAAGCAAAGGGAAAAAGGGAAAAAAGCCCCAAAAAAAAAAAAAAAGGGAAAGGGGAAATAAAGGCCCCAAAAAAAAAATTTTTACCCAAAAATGTTTTCTTCAAATTTTAAATTTTTAAAAATTTTTTCATTTCCCCCAAAAAAAAAAGGGGGGGGGTTTCAGTATTTGCAAAAGGTTAAAAAAAAAATTTAAATAAAAAATTAATAAAATTTTAATTTAAAAACCTTAGTTTTTATCTGTTTTAATTTTTCCCAAATTTTTTTAAAAAATTTTTTTGAACTTTTATTTAGGCTCCCCCTTGTTTAATTTTCTTTTTGGCTTAATAAAAAGGGGGGAGTTTAAAAAAAAGAAGGGGTTAAAATTTTTTAAAAAAAATTTTATAAATCTTTTAAATTTTATTATCCCTTTTAAAAAATTTAACTTAGAAAAAAATTTAGAAATATAAACAAAAAAATTTATTTTAAAAAATTTTCTTTTTTAAAAATTCTTAATTTTTTTAAAATTTTAAAATTTTTTAGTTTTTAAATAGTTTTGTAATAAATTTCCCCCAAAATATAATGGTAAATTAAATGGGATTTTAAAAATTTTTTATTATTTAGAGAAATCTTTTTTCCCGTATTTTAATTTTAAAAAATTTAAATTTTGGGGAGGGAAATTTTTTTTCCCCAAAAATTAGTCCCGAGCCCTTTCAAAAAAAAGGGAAAAAACCCATTATCCCCTTTTTCTGTTTTTAAATGGGGAAAAATTTTAACATTTTTTTTTTTCAAAACAAAAAGGGGATTTTTTTTCACATTTTTTTTTATTAAAAAAATACTTACTTTTTTATAAAAAGGGTGAACCAAAAAAAACCCTAACCCCAAAATGAATTTTTTAAAATGGAAAAAAAGAAAAAAAAAAGGAAAAGGGAAAACTTCCTTTTACTTTTTTGCCTTCTTATTCCAAAGGGGTTATTTTTTCCATTTTTCGGCTTTAAAAAATAAAATTTTTGGGATTTTTAAAATTTTAAACTTTTTTTAGAAAATAAAATTTTTATTTTTTAAAAAACTTATTCTTTTTTTTTTCAATTTTTTGTTATAATTTTTTTATGTTTTTACTTTTTAGAAAATTTTTTTTTAACTTTTATTAACAAAAACTCGAGAAAATTGCTTAAATTTATTATTTTAATTAAGTTTTTTTAACCTTTCGGGAAATTTTTAAAATTAAATTCTTTTTTTTTAATTAGAAGAATTAATGGTTAAATGAAAGGGATTATCACTTTTTCTGAAATGTAATAATTTTATTTTAAGAAAAATAACTGAATTTTTTTTACTTAATTTTGAACTTTTTTAACTCAAAAATTTATTTTAAAATTCTCTTCAAAATGGTCTAAATTTTTGTCAAGGGGACTTTTTAATTGTTGTTATTTTTTAAAGGCTTCCCCAAAAATTTTAAAGGGAATCCCCCCCCCCCCCCCCGGGCCCCCCAAAAATCAAGAAAACATAAAAGAACTTAGTGAAAATTTTTCCATAATATTGAACTAAAAAAAGGGATTTTTAACTCTTTCTGGAGGGAAAGTGGGAAAAAAAGGCCCAAAGAAGGTTGAAAAGTAGGCGCCCCCGGGAATAAACCAATTTAAATTTAAAAAATTTGAAAAATTTAAAAAGAAAATTTTTATAACTTTAAAAATCTTTTTGGCCCAACCCCAAAAAAGAAATTTATTAAACCAATTTGTTGTCTCGATTTTCTGAATTATTAAAAATTGGGGTAAAAAAGAAATTAAGATTTTTCCCTCAAATGCAAAAAAAATGGGGAACCAAATTTCTGAAGGGTGAAACAATAGACCTGGTCAAAATTTTTTAAAAAACCCCTTTTAAAAGGCCCCTTGGGGTAAAAAAAATTTTTTTTACTTTGAAATTTACCCCCGTTTTCCAAACCCCGTGGTTTTTTTTAAAAAAGGGAGTGGAAAAAAAAGGGCTTTTTCAGGGGTCAGGGGATTTTTTGTTAAAAAAAGGGTTCCCCTTTAAAACAACCTGCCGTTTCTTTGGGGAAAAAAAGGGTTCAGGATCCCCATCATCAATTTTTTTTTTTTGAAATTTCTTTGGGGATTTTTAAAAAATTTTTTAAGGTTTGTAAATTTTTTTTTAAAGGGGTTTTTTTAAATAAGGGGAAAACCTTTTTAAAACCATGCTAAAAAAACTTAAGGTTTAATGGCTTTGGGGAAAATTAAATTTTTTAAGTTTTAAAAAATTTTAAGGAACTTTTTTTTAAAAAAAACTAGGGGCTCTAACTTTCCTTAAGAGAAGAAAGGGAAATTTTCATTTTTTTTTTTTTTAAATTACTACCTGCTTTTCCCTCAAAAATAAAAGGTGGGAATTTAACCCCAACCCCAAAATTTAAAATTTTAAAAAATTTAAATTTTTTTTAAATTAAAACTTTAAATTTTAAGTTTAAAATTTAGGGGGGTAACCCCAAATTTTTTTCCCAACACATCAATAAATTTTTTAAATGGAAAACGTTAAAAAAAATTTCTTTAAACCAAAATTTTAAAAAACCAAAAATTTTTGGGCAAATTTTTTTTACTGACTAAAAAAAAAAACCCCAAAGAGTGATTGGTTAAAAAAAATCCCAAAAAATACCAAATTTGAAACAAAAGGTTTTTGTTTGGTGAAATTTTAAAAATTTCCTTTGGGTTAAAAAAAATTTTATCTTAAATGAAAAACATTTCAAAAAACCCTAATTTTAAAACCCAATTTGGGTTAGAAACACTTTAACCCCAATAAAAAATTTAAAATTTTTCTTAGAAAAAAAACCCCAATTTAAACATAAATTGTTTCCCAATAAACCGGGGAAAACATCCCAAAGTAAACAAGGAAAAATAGGCCCCGGGAAAACCCAAACCTATCGAACCCCCTTTATGACCCAAAACCCCAAAAGCCCCTCAACATTGGGAAAAAAAAAAGTTTAAACCCAACCATTTTGGGGGGGGGCAAAAATTTTTGAAAAAAAAAATTTTTAAAAATTTCCAAAAATTTTTTTGATTAACCCAATGCCCCTAAAAATTTTAAAAACAAAATCATTCATTCCGGTCCTCTTTCTCGTTGGCCATTAAATAATTTTAGTGGAAACCTTTTTTCGGAAGTAAGAATTTATCCCAATTTTAATTTTGTTTTTTTTTTTTTTTAATCTTTTTTTTAAAAAGGGGGCCCAAAATTAAAATTTTAAAGAAAAAAATTGAACCAAGAAAAATTTTTAGGGTTGGGTTTTTTTCCTTTTGGCAAAAAAAATTTAAACCCCTGAAAAAAATTTTTTTAAAAACCAAAATTACTTTAGAAAATTTTTACTGGTTTATTTACTAAAAGGACAAAATAAAAATTTAAAATTTAAAAAAAAATTTTTTGGGGATGGATAAATTTTAAAATTTTTTTTTTTTCCCAAAATTTTTTTTAAAATTATTTTTAAATAATTTAAAAGGTGAAACAAAACAAAAAGGTTTAAATTTTTAAATTTAAAAAGAAAAATTCAAAAATAAAAAAAAAGGATAAAAACCCTTTTGGGTAATTAACAAAGTTTTTAAAGGGGTTTTCTTTCCCAAAAAAACTAAAGGCAAATATTTTATTTTTAAAGGGATTGGTAAAAGGAAAATTTAAAAATTTTTTATTTTCTTTTATAAAATATTTTTTGGTCTTTTTTACAACCCGAAAAAAGGGCTTTTTTGGGATTTAAATGGGTTGAAACCCGTTTTAAGGGGGGTTTGGGTTGCCAAACCAAAACCCAAACCAAATTTTTAAAAAAAAATTTTGTTTTTTAATTTTTAAGGTTTTACAAAATTAATTTAAGGTTTAAGTTTAAAAATCAGAAAAAAATTTTTAAAAAAAATTTTCCTTAAAAAACCCAAAAAGGGAGATATTTAAATTCCCCTTTTTAAAAAAATGCCCTTTAAAAAAAATTTTTGGGCATTTATTTTGGGGAATTTCTTAAAAAATTAACCCTTTTTTTTTTAAAGAAAGAAACAAAAAATTTGGTTTTAAAAAAATTTTCCCAAAATAGTTTTTTTTATTAAATTTAAAAAAGGGTTTACTAAAATTTCCCTATTTAAAAGAAAACCAAAAAAATCCCATTTTTTTCTTTTTTTTAATTTCCCCCTTACACAAAACCCAATCAAAAATTTTAGATTTCCCTTAAAAACCCTTAAAAAAAAAATTTAATTAAATTATTAAAATTTATAACCCAAAAAATTAAAAGAAAATAAAAAAAAATCATCTTTTAAAGGAAAATAAGTTTTAAAGGGAAAAAAAAAAAAATCCAATTTTTTAAATTTTTTTAATTTAAATTAAAATATTTTTTTAAAATAAAATCTTTTCTATGATGTTTTAAATTTTAACAACATAAATTTTTTAAAAAATTTCCTTTTTAAAAATTTTTTAAAGATAAAGGAACAGTTGGGGAAATAAACTTTCCCCCTTTCCTAAAAAAATTTTAATCATGGGGAAATTCTTCTGTTTTTTTTTCCACCCAAACCAATTTTCAAACCCCCTAACAAGGGGTTTCAAAAAATCCTTTTAAAATTTTTTTCCATTTTTGGGTTAGCAAAAAGTTGAAACCCAATTAAAAAAATTTAAAAAAAAATTTCAAAAAATTGGCCCTTAGTTTCAAGAAATAAAAAAAGGTTTTGTTTAAAAAAAGAAAAAAAAGTTGGGATAAAAGGGGAAAGTAGGAAAAAAATAAAGAGAAGGAAAAGGGGGGGTTTTTTAAAGGCTTGAAATCTAAAATGAAGAATTTTTTTGGGAAAAATACTTTTAATTGGGGGGAAATTTTTTTTCCCTTTTTTTTATAAAAAAAAATTTTCCCATTTTTTGGGAAAAAGGAAAAAGGGGATATTTAAAGGATTTTTTTATTTTTTTCTTTATCAAAAAAAGGAAAAAATCCCCCGGGTTTTTTTAGGGAAAAGTTTAATTTTTTAAAAGGGGTTAATCAGGAACATTTAAAAACCTTTTTTCCATTTTTTTTTCCTTTTTTTAGAAGAAATAATATAAAAGAAGATTTTTTTATTTAAAATTTTAAATTTATTTAAAACAAAAATTTTTAAAAAAACAAAAATTTAATTAAAATTAAAAAAAATAAATAAAAAAAATATTAATTTTAAAATTTAAAGCCCCCTTTTTTTCTAAGTTTTTATAAACAAGGGAAGAAAATAAAAAATAAAATTTTTTAAAAAAATTAAAATTTATTTAAAAACCCAATTCCCTTTAAAAATTAACTTTTATTTTTTTTTAAAGTTTTTTACTTTTTGAATTTTTTCTTTCAAATTTAATTAAAGATTAAAATTTCAATTGGATGGTAAGGGAAAAAAGGAAAAATTTCTAAATCTTTTCCCATTAAATTTTTAATAATTTTAGGGAAAACAAATTTTTTCAAAATTATTTAAATTGGGGAAAAAAATTTTTTTGAATCATTTTTGGTTTTAATGGCGAAAAATAAAAAAAAAATGAAAAAACCAATTTTTTTTATTTAAATTTCCCCCCAAAAATAAAAGAACTCCAAAAGGAAAAACCATTTTAAATTTTTTTTTAAAAAATTTTAATTTTCTTGAAAAATAAATTAAAATTTAAAATTTTAAATGTTTTATTTGGGTTTTTAAATTTCCCTAAAAAAAGAAAAGGGGGAAAAACTTAAAATTTTAAGGGGTGGGAAAAATTCTTTAAAAAATTAAACTTGAAGGTTTGAAAAATAATTTAAATTAAAATTTAAAAAAAATAAAAATAGAATTTAAAAAATTTTCAAATTTTTAAATAATAAGCAAATTAAAAAAGACCAAAAAGTTTAAATAACTAAAAAAATGAATAATTAATTTTTTAAAAAAAGGAATAAATTTTATTTGGGAATTTTTAGTAATTATTTATTAAAAAAAAAAATTTCCTAATTGGAAAAAAAAAAATTAAGTAAATTTAAGAAAAATAAAAAAATAAAAAAAAAAAAAAATAAAAAAAACAAAAATTTTGGGTTTTTTTAAAAAAGAAAAAAAAAATTAAAAATTTTAAAAAAAGGAAACAAAAAAAATAAGAATGGGGGAAAATTTAATAAATTTTTTTTATCCAAAAATTTTTTTAAATAAAAAAAATTTTTTTCCCAAAACTTTGGGGAAAATTTTGGGAATTAAAAAAAAAAACACAAAAAAATTTAAAGAAAATTTAAAAAAAAAAAAAAAAAAGAAAATTGGAATTTTAAAGGGGTGAAGGAAACCCCACCCACCCCACCTTTCCAACCCCCACCCCACCCCCCTTGAACCATCGCCCCCCCTTGGGACCATTTTTACCCAAAACTTAAAAGGGAAGTTTTAATTCCCCATTTTTTATAATTTTTGAAAAATTTAGTTATTTTTGCCCAAAAAATGCTTTTTTTTGAGGTTTTTTTATTTTTTAGGGAAAAATTTATTTGTTTTTTTTTTAAAAATGGGTTTTTTTTTTTTTAAAAACCGAAATAATTTTAAACCGATTTAAATTTTGGGATGTTTTTCAAAAAATTTTTTTTTGAATTTTTTTTTTTTTTAAAAGTTATGAACCCCTTTTTTTTAAAAATTAATTTTTTAAAAATTTTAAGTTAAATTTTCCCTTTTAAAAGATGGAAAAAAATGGGTATTTTGGAAATTAAAAAAGAAGTTAATTATGATTTATTTTTTTTAAAATATTAAAAAAGTTAACCCAAGGGAAACTTCCTAGTTTTAGGAAAATAGGGTTTTTTGGAAAATTTTAAAAATTTATAAATTAAATTTTAAAAATTTAAAATTATAAAAAAAAAATAATTATTTAAATAATATTAAATTTAAAAAAAAAAATAATTAAAAAAAAAAAATAAATTTAATTAATAAATTTTAAAAAAGTTTTCCCTCGGGAATAAATGTCCCCAATTTTGGTTATTGTTGAATGTAGAAATCAAAATTTAAAGAAATGGTTTTGAAAGGCAAAAGTGTTAATGAATTTTTGGAAAATTCAGTATTGACTTAAAAAAACTAGAATCTAAAAGTAACCGAAATAAAATAAAAGAAATTTTTATAGGTTTTAGGGTAATGGAAAAGGTTTTTAAAAAGAAAAGATCCTAAAAAATTTTACAAAAAGGCCCCGAAAGGACAAAGAAACAAATCTTTTGCTTTGGGATAGGAAATTTAAAATTTTAATTTGGGTTATTCTTTTGTAAAAAAGAAAAATTTTTTACCGAATTGGTTGTTTTTGTTTTTTGTAATTTTTGCCCCGTTGAGAAACAAAGTGGAATTTGTAATTTTTTTTGTGCCCTGTTGAAAATTGTGGGTTTGTTTGAAAAAAAAAATTTTTAATTTTTAAATTATTTTTTTTTAAAAAAAATTTCTAATAAAAAGGGGGGAAAATAAAAAAAATCCGAGTTTCAAACAAAAATTTACGCAATAAAATGTTTTTTCTTCCTCCTCATGGGAAAAAGGGGGGTCCACCAGGGGTTTTAAAGTAATGTTCAAATTCAAAGGCCATTTTTGCCAACCTTTGGGTTTTAAAATCCCTCCAAAAAAAGGGGCCCCTAATTTTTGATCAAACCCCAAAAAAATTTCCTATTTTCAAAAACCCAAACAACTTTGTAAAGATGACCTTAAATGTTTAATAAATAAGTTTAATTGGGTTCCCGGTTTTTTAACAACCCCCCCTTTCACAACTTATTTCCCCTTCCTTTAACCTTTTTTTGGAAAGGTTTTTGATTTTTAAACCCCTTTTTCGAGTAAACCAGCCCCCCTCATTATGGGGTTTTTTTACGAAAAGGGTTAAAGGTTTCCCAAATTAAATTACAAAAAAGAACCAAAACCAAACCTTTATTTTTAAACAATTTAAAATTTCTAGAAAATTTTGAAACTTAGTTAAAATTATTAAATCCTATCCTTTGGGAATATATTTTCCCATAAAATACAATTTAAAAAAATAATTTATTTAATCATTTTTTTAATTTTTTCCTTACGTAATGATTTTTACTTCAAAAAAGATTTTAAAACAACCTTAAAATTATTCTAATGGTAAAAACTTAGGCCATTTTTCATAGTTTTTTTAAAAAACCGGGTGTAACCTTTTTAATTTTTTCCCGGGGTTTCTTTTTTCAAAATTCTTTTTTTTAAAATCAAAAAATTTTTTAAAATTTTCTTTTAAAGGGTATAAACCCTTAAAGGAAATAAAACCCATTATAAATGTGATGGGAAATTTTGGACAAAAAAAAATTTGTAAAAATTAACCTTTCTTTAACATAGGAAATTTAATATTAGTTTTTAAATATTTTTTCCCAAAAAAAAAATTTTTTTAACCCATAAGTTTATTTAAAAATTTAGAATTCTGTCCTTTAAATAAAATACAATGGTATTTTTAACATTTTATTGGGTTTATTTAAGTTTTTTAAAGAATTTTCATAAAAATAATTTTTTTCCATATTCGGTTGCAAAGTTAAGGAAAATGGGGGTTTGGGCCCCATTTTTGGGAAAACTTTAAGGCCCCCTTTTTTTAAAATGCAAGGCTTTTAAAACAAAGATTTTTTTAAAAAAATTTTAAATAACTTTTAAACCTTACTTTTTTTTGGGTTAAAGGGGGGGAGAAATCCCCTTTCCAAAAAATTTCAAAAAATCCCTTTTTTTTCCCCATACACCCAAAGAAAGTAAAGGGGGTATTTGGTTTTTTTAAAACCCTTTTTCCCCCTTTTAATAAAATTTACAATTTTAAAATCCCCAAAATTCCCAGACCCCAAATTACCCAACCCGGGAAAAAAATTTAATTAATTAAAAATTTTTTTAGGGGGCCCCAAAAAAAAAATTCCAGAAAATTTACCCTGGAAAAAAAACCCCTTTTTTTTTGGGGTTTTAATTTCTTCTTTCTTTTAGTGGTTTCAAAACACCAAGGAAATTTTAAAGGGGGCAATCCTTTTTAATTTTATAAGTACCAAAATTTAATCCTTTGGTTTTTTTTCCCAAAAGAATGTAAAAATAACAACCCCTTGAAACAAGGGGGGCAAACCATAAGGAAAAAAATATTTTATTTATTTTGGGGTTGAAAAAAAGGGGGAAAAACAAAGTTTAGGGTGAACCTTTTAGTTTAAATTTTTTTTTTTTAAAAAGAGCATTTTTGGATTGGGAAAAAATTGATGAAATTTGCCTAATTTTATTTCAAAATTTTTATCTTTTTTTACTTTTTTCAATATACTTTTCCCCAAAAAACTTTTGGGATCAAAATTTTTTAATTTTTCAAAGTTTAAAATTAACCTTTTGGAAATCTTTAAAGTTGTTTAAAATCAAAATTTTTAAAATTAAGTCCCTTATTTTTTGTTAACCGGGGTTTTTAAAAATTTTCGGTATGAAAAAAATAACAGTTTGGTTTTCTATTTTTTAAAAGGGAAAGGGAATTTTTTTTAAGGGGAAAAATTTTTTTTAGTTGTTTTCTCTAAATGGGTTGACTTAAAAATTTACCCTTTTAAAATTTTTTTTGAAAATTTGTTTACTTAAAAAAATTTTTTAAAAAAAAACCAAATTGATAACTTACTATAAGTTACCCACTTTTTTAGAAATATTTAAAAAAAAATAAAATTTTTTCAATATGTATTCATATAAAAATGTAATGAAAATTATTAATAAGTATTAAAAAATCTAATTTACTTATATTTATTCCCTTAATCATCCTATTAAACTTTAAAAAAAAAGAAACCCTTTCAAAAACTTTCAAAACATAAATGAATTTAAAACTCGATTAAAATATACTTAATTTATTAATCATCTACTACAATCATTTTTCAATGTAAAAAAAAGGTTAAAATCAAATTAATTAAAAAAACCCTTTTCCGGCTAAAAAAAATAAAATCAAAAAGATACATCAAAGGAAATAATAAAAGGTCCCAAAAATAATCTTTTCCATAAAAAGCAAACGGGGTTTCTATCCAAAAAATAATAAAAAAATTTAGTTCCAATAAAAAGTTTTTGAATGTAGAGTCCTCATCAAAGGGATTTAAATAATTTTTTTTTCCCTGAAAACCTATTACCTCTATCAGAGTCTTATTATTTAATCTGGGAGTTCGGGAATAAATTTCCCCGTATTCCCTCAGGATCAAGGGAATTAAGTTTTATCCACTACCTGGTGTTGCAATCCCCTGATGAGCAAAGTGTATTCACCCAGGTTTTTCACCCCTTTTTTTTCCCTTTTTCAGGGTTTTTTTTTTTTTTTTTTTTTTTTTTTTTTTTTTTCTTTTTTTTCATCTTCTTTTTCGGGTCCCCTCAGGGGTTTCTTTATGAAAACCTTCTTTTTCCCTTTGGGGGTGGTTTTGGGTGGGGGGGGCCAATTTAATTCGGGTTAAAAAAATTTTTTTTTTTTTTTTTTTTTTTTTTTTTTTTTTTTTTTTTTTTTTTTTTTTTTTTTTTTTTTTTTTTTTTTTTTTTTTTTTTTTTTTTTTTTTTTTTTTTTTTTTTTTTTTTTTTTTTTTTTTTTTTTTTTTTTTTTTTTTTTTTTTTTTTTTTTTTTTTTTTTTTTTTTTTTTTTTTTTTTTTTTTTTTTTTTTTTTTTTTTTTTTTTTTTTTTTTTTTTTTTTTTTTTTTTTTTTTTTTTTTTTTTTTTTTTTTTTTTTTTTTTTTTTTTTTTTTTTTTTTTTTTTTTTTTTTTTTTTTTTTTTTTTTTTTTTTTTTTTTTTTTTTTTTTTTTTTTTTTTTTTTTTTTTTTTTTTTTTTTTTTTTTTTTTTTTTTTTTTTTTTTTTTTTTTTTTTTTTTTTTTTTTTTTTTTTTTTTTTTTTTTTTTTTTTTTTTTTTTTTTTTTTTTTTTTTTTTTTTTTTTTTTTTTTTTTTTTTTTTTTTTTTTTTTTTTTTTTTTTTTTTTTTTTTTTTTTTTTTTTTTTTTTTTTTTTTTTTTTTTTTTTTTTTTTTTTTTTTTTTTTTTTTTTTTTTTTTTTTTTTTTTTTTTTTTTTTTTTTTTTTTTTTTTTTTTTTTTTTTTTTTTTTTTTTTTTTTTTTTTTTTTTTTTTTTTTTTTTTTTTTTTTTTTTTTTTTTTTTTTTTTTTTTTTTTTTTTTTTTTTTTTTTTTTTTTTTTTTTTTTTTTTTTTTTTTTTTTTTTTTTTTTTTTTTTTTTTTTTTTTTTTTTTTTTTTTTTTTTTTTTTTTTTTTTTTTTTTTTTTTTTTGGGGGGGGGGGGGGGGGGGGGGGGGGGGGGGGGGGGGGGGGGGGGGGGGGGGGGGGGGGGGGGGGGGGGGGGGGGGGGGGGGGGGGGGGGGGGGGGGGGGGGGGGGGGGGGGGGGGGGGGGGGGGGGGGGGGGGGGGGGGGGGGGGGGGGGGGGGGGGGGGGGGGGGGGGGGGGGGGGGGGGGGGGGGGGGGGGGGGGGGGGGGGGGGGGGGGGGGGGGGGGGGGGGGGGGGGGGGGGGGGGGGGGGGGGGGGGGGGGGGGGGGGGGGGGGGGGGGGGGGGGGGGGGGGGGGGGGGGGGGGGGGGGGGGGGGGGGGGGGGGGGGGGGGGGGGGGGGGGGGGGGGGGGGGGGGGGGGGGGGGGGGGGATGATGTTTCCTGAAAATTAAATTTTTTTATCATTTAAAGGGGTTTTAAATGGAATTACATTGGGAGTCTTGATTATTTGGTGAAATTTTACAATGGAAAATGTGTTTTTCATTTTTTATTTTATTAAACTCGACTTTAAAAGGGGCCAAAATTTAGTCACTCTATTATTTTCTCAATTAAAATATGGAAAGATTGGTTTTCCCCCTTTAAATTTGAAACTTTAATGGGAGATTTTGAAAGCTTTGTAATTCTCTTTTTTTTTTCCCCTTCCAAGTTTAAAAAGTTAATCTTGTAAATAAATTTGGAAAAAAGGAAAAATTCCATCTAAAGGTGAAAGATCTCTTATTTTACAAAAAAAAAAAAATTTAATAAAGGAACTTGACTTTTTAAAAAATAAATCAATTTATTGTAATCACTAAATATTATTATTAGGTTCGATACGAAACCCAAAAATTCGAAAATCCTAGTCTTTAAGATTAACATTAAGATTGTTTGTGCTATTTTGTGTTGATCGTTTTTTTTAAATTTTTTAGATTACATAATATTTGTTTTAGACAAAAAACACAAAAAATTGAATAGAAAACATAATAATTAAGTTATAATAAAAATCGTATTTTCTTTTCATATGCCCTTTTTTCCCCCTTTTTCTGAAATAGTGTTATAATAATTTTTGTTTTGTTTTTATTTTGCCCTGTATGTCAACAATTGTTACCCTTTAAATCAATTTATCTAATCCTAAAAAGGGAGTACACGACTTGGAATACCATTCAAATAAGGTTTCATGAAAGAAAACAAAATCAAAAAAAACCCTCTAATGCCCCCTTTTTAGTACCCTCCATAATGGTGAGAATTCTATTAGGTCCACAAGAAGATTAAAAAGATTCCTCCTAAATTTTCAATTGTCGATTTCCCCAATTTTTTAATTTACCAATTGATTCTAACCTTTTTAAAAAACACAAAAACCCCCCTATCCATTACTATTACTTGCTACCCTTTTTCCCAATTTGTCTTTTGATTTTTAACCCAAAAGTTTTGGTGGTAGGTTTGAACAAAGGCACTTCTTTGGGTGAAATTTACCATTTACCGTTGCAGCTGGGGTTGAAACCCTTTTTTGACTGAAAACAAAAGGCCTACATAATTTTTGAGGACCTCTTAAAACCTTGTTAGGATGGTTAAGAAAAAAATTAAAGGAAAGGAAGATGGAAAAAATTGGAGGAATTTTCCCCATATGATTCTTTTTTAAGTGGGGAAAGTTTTGTTTATTTTCACAATAGTCTCTTTTATTTTTGAATTTTTTTAGATGAAGAATCCAGATGTCCATAAGAAAACATCAGCAAGATTACCAAGAAAATACTACAATAAATCTATAACTATTCAGTAATTTTTGATAAGGGGTTAGGGGCCCTTTTTATTTGTCATCCTAAGAGTTACTTGTGGCTATAATGATCAGAAAATTGCATTCGCGTAAATTTATGTGGGGTTATTGAGGATGTTATGTTTGGGTTTGGACTGTGACTTTTCTAATATTTTAAAGGGTTTTTAAAGGGGAACTCTAGAAAATTTGTTTTGGGGTAAGAATTAATGGGGGAACTGGATGAAAATAGTCAGATTAATGATTTGTTTTTTGTGTACTTTTTAAACTTATTTTCATTTAGAGACTATTTTTTATTTTTTTAAATAATTGGAAAAGTCATAGTTAAGAATATGTAGAACTCAATACCTTATTGCCCTTTATTTTGATGGATAAGTTTATTAGGGAGGAAAATCAAAACAAAAATGCAAAAAATTATTCTCTATTAAAATGCATATTTAGGGAATTAAATATCTACCTTTTTCCCGCCTTCTTTAAGCCCTTCTACCGAAATATTTTAGAATCCAACCGGGTGCTCTGATTGTAAATCCCGCCAACGACAACACCAACGACTAAGCCACTCCCATACCCCACAACACTATTTCCAATAAATCTCTAAGATTTTTCTCCTTTCCTTCTGGTTGTGGTTGTGGTTCTGGAACTTTCAGTATCCCCAAAAATTTTTTTGAAAAAGGTTGCCACACAATTCTACATTCCCGAAATATGATTTAAATTGTTAAATGTGTCAAATGTCTTCCCTTCAGGTATTCTCCCCGGAAAATTGATAAGACACTTAAAAGTTTCAAGGAAAAGTAATTTGTGTTAACTCTTGAGGAATTTCCCATCGTGCTTTTTTTGAAAAAGGGTCAAAGTTTGTAGCTTTTTTTTAAGTTTTTAAAAATGGGGGATAGGTCCAATAGGTGTTGTTTGATAAATTTAGGAATTGTACCTCTATTAAACCTTTCATACTGTGAATCTCACAACTAAAATTTTACTTGAAAGGTCAATAAAATGAGAAGCTTTGGATTTTTGGGAATGACATCTCAAGGCCTTGACGACAATTTTTCATGGTGTAGTCAAAACACAAAGAGTCGCATTAGGTGAAAAAATTTTCCCATGAAGTTGTTTTGGTGAACCTAGAATTCATTGCATGCCCAACATTCAATGTACATTGATGGAAAGCAACTGTCAAAAAAGTTGAAGAAAGATAACTATTTGCAAGAATGGAACTCATCTTTATTTTTAGGCTCTCCTATTGGCTCCAAGAATTCATTAGAATGTGGATGAGGACCTTAAAGTAGCGAAGTAGCCCAACCAAAGAAGGGAAAACACCCTTAATTCGATTGCTTCCGAATTTTTAGAAATCAAGAAATGGCACCGGGAAAAAAGTGATCTGGTAGGGGACCAAGAACTGTTTTTTTGCTTTACATCAAGCATCTGCAAGAGCAAGTGCCTTATCTACAATCAAAGGGAATTTCCCAATAAAATTGTTGTCATCAAGCTAAGAAAAAAGGGTTGCTCAAATTTTTTTGAAGAAAATTGAGGGAGTGCACCATAAAAAATTGTTTTCAGAAAAATCTAGCCCTCAATTTCTCTTAGTTCCATATTTTCTGATGGAAAGGTCCAGACAGTTTGTTATGTAGACCAAATGTTTTGAAGTTTTAGGGGGAAATTTGGAAGAGATCCTTCAAATTGTTGTCCCTTGGGTCAGTGTACTAAGAATTTGATCTAAGTTTAGGGTTTTAGTGGAGGAGCTTTTTTTCATTTCCAAGATCCATTCTGGTATTTCACCAGAAATATATTGCTGGAAAGGCCAGCCAGAACAACTCATCTTGGTGCGTAGAACTTGGTATTTTCCTCAAGTTGCATGAAGCTAAACCAAGGTACATAAATTTTTTAAGATAAGCTTTTGGGTTTTGTTGAGGTCATCGCCCAAATGACTTTTGTTAAACATAGATAAGTTTTTGAAGATTTTTCAAGTTTTTAAAAACGCTATTTGCACTTCCCATTGAAGTTGTTTGAAATAAAGATCGGAAACCCCCAGATCCTTGATTTTCAGCAATCGAACTTGGAATTGACCAGAAAGTTGTTGAAGAAAGGTCGACACGGGACAAATGGGTGTTTGGTGAGTTGAGGAGAATTTGACCGCTGAATTATTTGAGGACAAGTACAGATAGAAAGTTTAGTGAGATTGGAAAAAGAGATGGAATCTCACCTGTAATTTCTTTATGGAAAAAATTAGAGCTAAAGGGCATAAGATTAGCAAAATAAGATGGAACTCCCCTGAAAGGTTATTACCAAGACTTAAAGATTAAGGTTAGGTAGTTGTCCAACCCAAAGACGGGATTGGACCCGTTAGTTGTTTAAGTCAGTAAAAAACGGTAAGTTGCTTAACTCCTACAAAGAGGGGATTCCCCCGTTGAAATTGAAACCCCCCAAGACCCAATTTCTTTTAAAGGGAAAGAAGGTTTTCCCCCAATGATGATGGTGTGCCTGAAAACTTTGTCTCAGAAAGACGCGTGTTTTGGGGGAAACTTCCCCAAACGGAACCCCGGGCCCAAATGCCCGAAAGCGTTCTTCCACTCACATCAAGAATCTAGCGGGCTTTTGGGAAAAACGTGGGGGAAAAATTTCACCTTGTAAATAAAAAAACGTTAGGCTAAGCGACCTTAATGCATAGTTTGAAGAATATTTGGAACAGGTGCTGATATGGTCACCCATCGAGATGGTAGGTTCTCAAGTTTTGTCAAGTTTGCAGCAATCTCTTAGATTTGGTTTTTTGAGTTCCAATGCATAATTTCAGACAAATCAAGAGACAACAATTTGGGTTTAAATTTCAAGATTTTGGTGGGTTTTGGCCTGCAATCACGATTATAAAAAGGTTTACCCTTTTGTAAATGAACAAGAGGGAAAGGGGGTGGTATTAGAGTTAAATTTTGCCCGGGGACACCATCACCAAGTTCAACTCCTATCACATGGCCATTGTTTGCACACACCTATCCCATCCCAAGCCACATTTCCAACTCCACTTCCAGTTTCCATATTCAATATTATCAAAAAAACTCCATAAATTTCTTTATCAAAAAAGTTTTTCTTGAATTCAGAAAGGCGATCTCTCATTCCAGGCAAGTGTTGGGGGTAAAGAGGCCACACAAAGTAATAACGGGGACAATTGAATGATCAGATAAAGGAGAAATGTATCGTATCCATGTGAAACTTTTGTATAGAAGAAAAGGGTTGATAATTTTTTGAGGTTGAATAAAGAATGACAGAGGGGATATAATAAAGATTGCAGATTGGTCTTCTTAAAAGTCAAGCAATTTGACGTCTGCATTTCAATTCATATTTAAATTTGGTTTCTCTTGTCGATTAGTAACCCAAAATAATTTAAAATTATGATTTGGGACCCTTCGTATGACTCTGAAACAATTGCAAATTAGTTTATAAAACAATTAAAATAAAATTAGAATAGTTAGATAATTTTTACTTTTTAGTTTTTTTTAATAAAAGTTAAAAAATTAAAAAAAAAGATAATATGCTTACATTAAATAAAATTAGAAAAAAGAATATTTTAAGGATGAAAATTTTCTTTAATATGTTTCCACTATTGGAAGAATGAAATTGAATGTTGATAGGAAGCGAAGGTGAAATATTAAAATATATTTTGTAGATAATTGAAGCATAGAATATTGAAAAGATTTTTATTTTTATTTTTTTTTTATCTTCAGGTTTAAAAATAAATAATTTGAGTTTTATTTGAAATTAAGAATCAATCATAAAATGTTTATAGAAAAAAAATTGAACAAACCAAAAATTGATTTTTTTGGATAAAAAGTGTTAAAAATTAGGCATTTGTATAATAATTTTTGAAAATGTAATTTTTCCTTATTTGTGTAAGTAGTAAATTTGGATAATAAAATTTTCCCTTTAAAATTATATTGAATATTGAAAAAAAAAATGGAAATAGTTTGATCTAATTGTGATTGTTTTCATTCCTATATTATTCATTAATGTATTTTGTGAATATTATATAAAATATTTTATTAAAAAAAATTAGAAATTTAAAACCTTTAAAGATAAATAAAAATATATTATTGTATTTAATATTTTATTTTAATATATTATTAAATCTAAGTTTACGTAGGTTATAAATAATAAAATTAATTTTTTAAATATAATATTATTAATTACTATATTAATGTGGGCTTTAGTATTAATAAAATATATAAAACAATGTAATGCCTAAATCAAGAATCAATTAAATTAAAAGGAAAATTAAAAATAATTGATGCTAAAGGTGAAAGGTATAGGAGAAATTATAATTAATTATTGAAATTTTTTTAAATATTATCATTAAATGATTTTGTTTTCTATTTTTGGTAGGGGATAAATTTCCAGTTAAAATGGTAAAAGCTATTTTAGTAGATAATTTGTTTTGGGAATATCCACATTCCTTTTTTGTTTGGCTTGCAAGCTCCCACAGGTGGTTGCCATATTGATTTTTAATTTTATTAATATAAAAATTTTTAATTCTTCCCAAACATGAATTGATTAAGCACTTAACATTGCTCAAGTGTGATAAATAATATTTTTTAATAAATTAATATTTAATAGGGTTGTAAGAATTTAAGTAATTATAAATAATAATTAATAATTAACGTATCGCATTTTTAAGTAAATTTATTTCTATCAATAACAAAGAATATGATGCACTTAAGAACTTTCTTAAAATATAAAATCTATAAACTAACCGAGTCTTAGAAAGAAAAAATTTTTTAATTAGATTTTTTTTTTTTTTTTTATTTTTACGTATTAACTTTATATATTTTTAGCATAATTAACCATAACCAAGTTTTAAATTGACTTGTCACATTCATCTTTAGTATTCTTATTTTGAAATTGGAAATAAAGTTTCATTCCTCTCGTAGATTTTTTTCCCACCTAACATTAAGTCTGAAAACAATTCCTTTCACCCTAACAAAATTCCACTGAGGAAGAATTGTGGAAAAACCTGACTAAACATTCAATAATTTTTAAGATTGTGTATTCAATTAATTGGGAATTATTGGATGGAAGAAAATTTATCTTGGATTTACAACATCTCGATGGAAGATATACTATCTAATTAGAAAATATTATTGAAAACGTAAACCACTTATTGTATTTTATATCATATCCTTTTACATGTATAAAAATTCAAAAATCAGAAACTTTTTTTAAACAACAATAGTGAGAAAATAACTGTAATTATCAATTTTACATTTAATTTAAACTTAACTTGAATAGTTCACAAATTGCAAAAATTTTTATTGTGGTAATGAGACAAAATAAAAATGAATCTAATATTGGAATTTTTTTTCCCCAATTCCAACTAACTTCATTTGATGAGTACATACTTAAATTAACTTTTTCCAAAATTTGATTATAAACTTAATATATAGATTTTATTTCAAACAATAAATATTAACCAGAAACATTAATAATTTATCTAAAATAATAGTTTAATTGTTTTAAAAATTTAATATTAGGATATTTTTTCTTTTCAATACGCTAAGCAGAGCCATAATTTGAAATATATAAAGAGTTTATGCTTGATAACACTTCCAAGTTTTTTTTTAAGCCATCTTTATACATGTAGTTGAAATGAGATGGCACCATACTAATGTTCACTTTGTTATGTAGATATTGTGCGTGTAGATTTTTGTTTTCTCCTTTTTTGGGATTTGTTATATATTTGATATGATGGTTATAATAAAACACGGTTGGTAAGTAATGATATTTATCTTTTGTTTGGCCATATCACCATTTTCCACTTACCTTTTGTTTGGCTCTTTTGCAAGCTACCAAACTAGTTGCCATCTATATTATTACATTTGCCCCATATTTGAGTTTTTTACTTTTATTATTATACTTTTTTTTTTCATTTTTTCCCTACATGACATTTAGCATAAGCTTTGGGCTACAAAGTTAATAAATATTAATGTTTTTTTTTCTATGAATTAATTTTTCTTTAATATAGTAATTACTGGTATCACATGTTTTTAGGTAAATTTATTCTCTATCGAGTAATGAGAGAATATGATACCCCACCCCTAAAGCAATAAGTCAGGGAACATGTTAGCTAGATATCCAAACATATTCCTACACTTGGGAGTCCTAGATAAGAGCATAATTTTTTTTTCCTTTTTTTGCCCTTTTCTTTTTTTCATTTTTCTTATTTACTTATTTTTTAACATTTTTAACTAGATACTCATTTTGTTTGGCCATAATTTTAAACCATAACAAAATGTCTTTACTTGATTTGTCTCATTTATCTTTTAATTCCACTTATTTAAAATTGGAATTTAGGTTCTAGTCTAAGTCTTTGTCTTTGTCCTTGGCTTCAGCCATTAATGTCTAAAATAAGAAATTCCACATGAGGACAAAAATATGTGAAGATGTGATGGATCATGCCTAAATGACATCCAATTTTTCTTCATGTTTGTGGCTATTCAATACAAGGACATAACACATTTTTTTTGGGAAATAGTTGGTAATGTCGATGATGGAGTAATATGTATCCCTCAACTATCAAACATTTACTTAAATGTGCACCCCTCAATTATGATTCCTTTATTATCACATCTTTTTTCCCTGTATAAAAAATCCAAACGACTTGATTGCCCTTTTTTAAAGGCGATAAAGAATAAGTACCTGTAATATCGTTGGGTTTAACTTTTAAGCATGGAATAGTATTCCCAAGTTGCAATGGCTCATATTTCACTTGCGGAATGAGGATGATGATGTCAAAAAATGCATACCTGAATATTAGATTTTTTTTTTTCCAATTCCACAACTAAACTTAGAATTTAATGAATACCATACTTAATTTAACTCTTTTCAATCAATTTTCAATAAAATATTTTATCATATAAACTTACACTCTTCAAAATCTATAACTGTTTATCATGACATCTCTTTAAAGATAACGAAATATTTATTCTTATAATTAATAGTTTAATCAAGTATTATATCTCGGATATTGGTTAAGTTATTTATTTTTATCATTCCAAGCAAAGACATAATCTGAAATATATAAAGAGTTTGTGCTTGGGTTTCACTTCAAGCTCTTTTGAACCATCTTTACACATGTAGCTGCGATGAGACTATCCTATAGTGTTGTTTACTTTGTTATGCAAGTATTGTGCACGTAGATTTTCCTTTTTCCCATTTTTAAGGATTGGGTTTTTAATTGATATCTGGGGTTTTAATAAAATTATTAAATATTAATAAAAAAAAAATATTCAATGGGATGATCAAAATAAAATAAATTTTGTTCTGCCCTATAAGGATACAAGAATACACCTTTTAAAGTTTAAGTAAAAAATATAAATTATTATTATAATTTTAATATTATATTTTATATTGAAATCACATAAAATTTTGATATTAAAATAAATTTTTGTTTTTAAAAAATTATAAAATACTAAATTCTTTTTAAAATAATTTAAAATTTTTATTGAATACAATTCCTTAATAACCCAAGCTATTAAAATGGGTTATTTTTTTTATTTTGGAAATATCTTTTTATTAGAATAATTTAATAACCTTTTCCAAAATTTTAAATTAAAATTTAAAATTTAATTCTTAATCTTAAAATTATTTTTTCTTTTGAATTTTTAAAGAGATTACTATTTAAACTAAACATTAAATTTAAGTAAACCTGGAAATAGGTTAAATTATCAATTACAAAGAAAAGAACAAAAAATAAAAATTTGAAAAAAAAGAAATAGAAACTTAATATTACACATAAAAAATTATTGTTAGTTTAAAATATATTTGGAGTGTTTCCTAGACAAGTAAAAAAGGGATTTTTTTTATAATTAGAAAAAAGTTTAAGGAAATTACAAGGTTTTCAATATTGGGATGAAATAGGGCAACAATTTTGGTTCAGAATAGGAATGAATATTTTGGTTGATTTAAATTGTTAGTATGGTTTGTTTGGTTTGAAAGAGCTGTTTGTAATGAAAATGATTTGTATTTGATTGTATTATTTTCAACAAATGAATTACTTGATTAAAACAAAATTTTATTGTAAGGTAAATAGGAATTTCCACTTCCCGAACCTTTGAGATACGGTGATACATGGTTTTAAGCAACAATGAGCAATGATTTTTTTTAGGTAAGGGAACAATTTTTAATCTGTGAAGTTTAATGGAGTTGGGTTATTAAAGGGTTGTTTTTAGGTGTTAATATATCATTTTGAGTTTGGGTGTTTTTATTTCCATTTTAATGTTTTTGCATTTTTTTTTTTTTGCTTTTGGTAAATTATGTTTTTTTTTAAGAATGTTTGTTTGTATGATTAGATTCATTATTTTATTTTTTAAATTTTATATTTGGGCTTTATTTTACAATTTATTTTTTATCCTATTTTTAACAATTTTTTAGTGTTTTTTTGTTTTAGTTTGTTTTTTGGGAATAAGTTATTTTTTAAATGTGTTTACTTAATTGTTAATTTTTAAATCAGTGTTTAGAAAAAATGTGTTGTTATTAAAAATTTAGAATGTTGTTTTTCATTTTAAAACATTTTAAAGTTGTGGAATCAATGAAATTATTTAAATATAATTTACAAAAAAAATTTAATTTGAATGAAAAAAATCCAAGGTATCGTAAACAACGTTTGTAAAATTGCTTACATAAGGGTTTTTAATTTTAAGGGATTTCACTTAATCACTCTTGGGATTTTTTTAATTTTAAAATATTCTAATCTAATTCTTTATCAAATTTTTTTGACCAACAAAGTATAATAACCCGTATTCGTTTGCTTGGGTGTAAATGTACTTTATAATAAATAAATTAGCTTTATTATAATTAAATTCATACACTATATATGAATTTCAAAATACCCTAATTTCAACTAATTATTCGGTTAAATTAATTTGACTTTTGTTCTTAAAAAAAAAAAACCCTAATTTACTTAACTTAAATAAAAATTCCCAATTAAAGTTTTGAATAGTCTTCATATTTGGTAGCTAAATGGGGATTAATTTTTTCCATTTTTTTTTTTCCATTTTCATTAAAAATTAATGGTTATTTAAAAGTTTTTTTAATATTTTCATATACTTAAAAAATAATTTTAATCAACTAATTCATATTAATCCCTTTAAACTTCTTTTTTTAAAACTTTTCCTGAGATGTTCCACTTAAAGGCAGCTCCCTAATTTTTCTTATTAAAAAAATCAACACAAAATTAAACTAAATCAATTCTTTTTTAAAACCAAAATTTTAAATTAAATTTAAATAAAAATATTTTTTTTTTTTTAAAAAAATTTACCATAACTTTTTTTTAAAAAATACTTAAAATAAACTTTTTTAAGAAATTTTTTAAACCCCTTTTTAAAATTTAAATTTTATTTTTTAATTAATTGTTAAAAAAAATTTTTAAATTGAAAAAAAATTTAAATTTTTCAAATTTTTTTTTATTTTTTAAAACCCAAAAAAAAAAAAAAAAAAACAATTTTTAAAATTTAAAATTTCAAAATTATATAATCAAACCCCTAAAAAATTCCCACTTAGTTGGGGAATTTTTCCATTTGTTTTTTCCTTTTTCAAAATTTTTTTTTTTTGTCTTTTTCAAAATTCGGGGCCCCCCATTTTTTTAAATTCAAAAAAATTTTTTTAAAACTTAAATGAAAAAATTTAATTTCTAACCCCAAATTTTTCAGTTTTTTTAAAAAAATATTTGGCCCCTAATTTTTTAATAACAAACAACAAATTAAATTCCATAATTTTCTTAAAATAATTTTTAAATATTAAATTTTTTAAATCTTTTTCCCCCAACGCTTTTTTTAAATTAATAAAAAGGGGTTTCATCTTTCCCTTAAGGTCATTTTTTTTAAATTTTAAATTTTAAGAAATTTTTTAAATTATTTACTCTTTTGGTCTAACCCAATTTATTTAAATTTTAAAATTTTATGATACATTTTTTTGATTTTTTTTTCACTTTCGATTGTGATTTTTTAAACCCAAATTGTTTAAATTTAATTGAATTTAAAAAAAAAATTTAAATTTTACCCAAAAAACAAATTTTTTAAAATTTAACTCTCTTTTTAAAATTTTAACATTTAAAAAAAAACTTTGGCTTACCCAAATAAAAAATTTTTTCCCTTTTAAAAAACTTAAAAAAAAAAAAAAATTTTAAATTTCTTTAATTTAATAGATTTTAAAAAGTTTTAATTGGAATTTACTCTTCACATAAGCCCCCATTAAACTTTTTTAATTTTTCTTTTTATTGGAAACATTTTTTCAAATTTTTAAAAATTTAAATACCAAAATTAAAAAAAAGGTTTTAACTCAACATTAAACCTAACCAAAATTTTTGGGGGCATTTTCCTTTCCTTTCTAAAAAACATTTCACTTTTTGTTCCAATTATATTAATGAAATTAAACTTTTTTTTAGTGTAATAATTTGGTAATACCCTCTCCCTCTACATTAAAGTTTTTAAATCCTTTTAAATTTGGGTTTTTACCCTTTTTAAATTCTTTGAATTTTTTTGAAAATTTTTTTAAACCCAAAAATTTTAAATCTCAAGAAAATTAAACCCCCAATATCTCCCAAATTTTCTTATAAAAGTCTTTAAAAATTAAGAAATCCATTAGTTGAGTTGATAATGCCCTATAAAATAGTTATAAATTTTAACAATTCATTGCCCTTTCAACCTCTTTTGGGTTAAAAGTTTTAAAAACCATTTATTTAAAATATTTTAAAAAGTTATATTAAAAATTTAAAAATTTTTAAAAAAAACCCATTAAATAAGTTTAAATCATTTTTTGTTTACTTCCAATAAAAATCCAATAAAATTTAAATTCAATTCATACGATTCAATTTTCTTACCCCAAATTTTTAATTTGAAAAATTTTTTATTTATAAAGGGGAATAAAAAAAAACCTTAAATAATTTTTCCCCATAATAAAAAAATGTTTTAAATTTTGTTTTCAAACTAAAAAAAAAATTCTCAAAATATTAAAATATAATTAAAATTATTTTTAAAAAAGGGGAAAAATATACCCAATTTTCAAAATTTAAATAAAATTTAAAAGTTGTTTTTTTTCCCAAAACTAAAATAAAAAATTCACTAAATATAAGATAATTTTCCCCTAAAAAATATTCTTATTTTTTAAAATTTTCATTTAAAATTTTTAAAGGTAACATAAAGAAAAAAAAAATTTGGCCCTTAAAGGAAACAAAAGTTGGATTTTAATCTTTAAAGGATTGCTAAATTTTTGGTTTTACTTAAAATTTTTCTTAAATAAAATACTTTTTCTTTTTCAAATTGGTCCCTTTTTAAAAATTTTGGAAAAAAAATTTTTTTTAAATTCCTTTAAGGTTAGGTTTGGGAAAAGCCCTTTCAAAAAAAATTTTAGGTTTTAAAAAAACCCTTTTTGCTTTCTTCCTTTAGAATTATTATTTACAAAACCTTTTTTTTTTAAATTTTTTTAAAATTAAAAACTTGTTAAAATTTGATTTTAAATTTTTTATCATTCTCTACAATAACGAAGAAGCCCTTAAAAGGTTTTTCCCTAAAACTGTTCTTTTAAAATTCCAAGAAAAAGGGAAAGGGAAATTTTAAAGTAAAAACAATATAATAAATAAATTTTTTTAAAATTTCCCAGAAGGGGCCCAAGGGGTTTTTTACCCCTTTTCTGTTCCCTTATCATTCTTAAAAAATTTAAAGTCTAATTAAAAATCCCCCCGGTCTTTTTAAAAAAATTTAAAAAGGGGTAAAAAAAGTTTTATAATTTTAACCCCAAAAAACTTTTTGAAAAACCCCCTTTTGTAAAGAAAAATCTCTTTAAAAGGAAAATATTACCCAATGAAAACCCTTTTTAAGAAAAAAATTATCCCTTTTTATAAAATAAATTTTTTTTGGAAAAATTAATTAAAAAACGATATCCCAAATTTCCCTTTCAAAATTTAAAAAAAAATTATTATTTTTTTTTAATTGTCTAGTTCCTTAAAATTTAATTCCCCTGAGAACCATTTTAAAATTTTTCCTTTTTTAAATTACAAAAATTTGGGGCTTTTTGAAGTAGTTAAATTTTGAAAAAGGGGTCAAATTTTCAAAAAAATTTTTTCAATAATGTATTTTAAAAAAATCAGTGGGTTTTTTTTAAAAAATTTTTTGAGCCAAATTTTTTTAATTTTTTTCCTTTTTTTTTTTTTTAAACCCCTAACTTTTATCTTAATTTAAAAAATTTTAAAAGAAAATTTTAAAAAATTTAATCACAAAGTGATAAAACCCCAAAAACCCCCTTTCCCAAAAAAATTTTTTCCTTTTTAAGTTCAAAACCCCCAAATTTTCAAATTTTTTAAAAATTTTAAAAGAAGCTAATGACAATAGACATGAATATGATAAAAGGGAGGAAATAATTAGAATGAGAGGAATAAAAGGAAAAAAGAAAAAGAATAGTAGGTTTAAGATCGTGGCCGTGATCTTAGGATGAAAATGTTAATTTACCCCTCTAATCTAAATTGAATATGTAATTATCTTTATATGGAATATAGTAATAAATACAAGAATTGCAAAATTGTGAATAGACCCCAAAAGTAGTACTAAAATTTTCAAAGGGTGTGGAGTTCAGGACCTGAGTTTGTACTTACTAATATTGATCATGTTGTCCTTTTAATGTATATTGATACTGTAATTACTTTGATAATGAATATAATAATAAATATGAATGTGATAAAATTGTTAATAGATCTCAAAAGTAATACCAAGATTTTCGATTTCATGGATAAATTTTTATTAAAATGGTATAAGGGACTTAAATTTTGACTAAATAATAAAGATTATCAATGGATATTTATGAACTTAGAGGACTATTGCAATCTTGTAGAAATTGTTTAGATAGTGATCGACTTCTGTGATTGACTTCTAAAATATTTCTCTTTTAAGAGCATAAATAAAGTGAAGAGTAAAAGATGGGAGGTTAAAAAAAAATAAAAAAAGAAAGAAAGAAAGAAGAAGAAAATGGATCTCAAAAGTAATACTTTGCCTACTGTATTTGTTTTCTACACTACATTATGAAAATACTACAAATTTTACTTTAACCATCGTATCAAATATATAACAAATATACAGAAAAGCAAATCTTACTGTACAATCTATATAACAAAAGGAACATTAATATGGTCTCATGGCAATTAAATGCTTAAAGAGCTAAGAGGCATAACTAAGCACTATAACTTTTTTTATAGATTTTGAATTTTGACTTTACTTGGTATGATATCGCTTTGTTTAATATAATTCTCTATTAAACTATTAATCATAAGAATAAATTTATTATCTTCAAAGAGATGTCATGGTTAATATTTACCTATTTAAAGAGCATAACTCTATACGAAAAGAGTTATTCTAAGAGAGTGCTAGGGTTGAGAGGTATAATACTTTTTCAACCCTATTTAATTGTAAAATGACTGAAGGGAGTTAAGTTAGACTTTATTTACTCAAGAAGATAAGGTACACAGAGGGGCTCGAGACTTGGGCCCTAAGCTAGAAGATAATTTGGCCATTGATCTAATATTGCCTTCTTTACTTGATTCCTTCTCCCATTTTTTCATGAATTTTAACATGAACAGTATGAAGAGATCCTTTACAGACTTGCTTGCTATGTTGAGGATAGTAGAGAATGATACAAAATCTAAGTCATCAATTCTTCAACAAGTTCTCTTAATTGGTAAGCCTAATAAAAGAAAGGCTACTGTAACTAATAATTCTAAGGCCAAGAAAGCAAAGAAGGGTGATCAGCCTAAGTTTATTGAAGGACAATCAAAGCCTAACTCTAATGAGAATGAAGAAATATATTTCCATTATGGCAAGAGGGACCATTGAAAGAGAAATTGTATTTAGTTTAAGACGAAGATGTGAAGTAAGGGTAACACTTCAGTCATCTTTATGATTAAATACAATCTTTTGTTTCTTCTACATGGGCCATATGGTTTTCATATCCATGTTGACTTACAAGGTCTAAATGAAAGTAAGAAATTGTTTAAGGGAAAAGTGGATCTATGAGTAGTTAATTGAGTGAGAGTTGTTATTTTAGTTATAGGGACTTACAACATTTCTTTACCTAGTAGGCTTTTATTAGAATTAGAGAATTGCTATATGTTCTTGGTTTCACTAAAAGTATAATTTCAATATCATGTTTAGATACTGAGGAATTTCTTTTTGAGTTTGAAAACAAGAGTTGTTCATCATGATATGTTTTATGGTGATGGAACATTGATTAATGGTCTTTATATCCTTGACTAGTAAACCTGCTCATTACATTGAGACTAAGAAATAGAAATCGTATGATTCGAATTTAACTTACCTATGGCCTTGTAGACTTGGCCAAGTAAACAAGAAATGCTTAGCTAAACTTCATTTGGAATGGTATTTTGATCATTTGATCTTGAGTCCATAGAGGCATGCAAAGCATGATTACAAGGTGAAATGGCTAGGAAATCTTTTACCAAGAGAGGTGAAAGGGCAATGAAGTTGTTGGAATTCATACATAGTGATGTGTATAGGCCATTATCAACTCAAGCTAGAGGTGGATTTTCTTATTTCATGACTTTTACTAATGATTTGAGTAGATATGGATCTATTTACTTGATGAGGCATAAGTTAAAAACTTTTCAGAAATTCAAAGAATCTAAAAATGAAGTAGAAAATCAACATGATAAGAAGATAAAAGGACTTTGAAGTGATAGAGGTAGAGAATATCTTAGCCAAGAGTTCATTGACTACCTAAATAAGTGTGGAATAATTTCATAACTCATACATCTCGGAACAAAATAGTGAAATGGTGTTTTAGAAAGGAGGAACGATGCCCTAATAGATATGGTTAGGTCAATGATGAGTTATGCGAATTTTTCTTTAACCTTTTGGGATTGTACTTGAAAAATAGCAACATGTATACCCAACTAAAGTGGAAGAAACTTAATAAAGTTTAGGGTGATGATGCTTATGTGAAGAGTGGATTCTCATATAAGCTTATAGTAAAATCTATTAAATTATGTTAAATGTACATTTTTTTGATATCCTATAGATATTAAAGCGTACTATTTTTTATCTTCCGGGTAAGCACAAAGTTTTTGTTTCTCAATATGCTATATTCTTAAAAAGAGAGTTTATCTCCAAAAAATAGTAGGCGTAAAATAGATGAAGAAATTCAAGATTTAACAAATGAGTTAAAACATACACAATCGAAAGTGAAACAAACATCACAAGAACATGTGATGCCATAGCCAAATATTACTCTTGAAACTTAGGAATTGCGTAGATCAATAAGAGTACATCGACAACCTGAAAAGTCAAATCTTCTTATAATAAATTAGAAAGATGTACGGCTCGTGAAGAATGATGACCCATTGATATAAGAAGAAGCAGTTGCTTCACTAGACTTTAAGAAATGGCTTGATGCCATGAGGTCTAAGATGGATTCCATGTACACCAACCAAGTATGGAATTTAGTAGATGTGCTAGTTAGGGTAAAACTCATAGGGACCAAATAGGTCTTTAAAAAGAAGACTGATTTGGATGGTATAGAAATTCCATTTTTGCACCTTTATAGTTTTAATTTTTTAGAATAAAAGAAAATGGGGCCGAATTTCGAAAAGACAAAAAAAATTTGAAAAAAGAGAAAAATACAAAGTGTCGAACATGTCCAAGTCAAGTCAGTCAGTTGTTTAGGGTTTGATTATATAATAATTGAAAGTATACAAGTGATTTAACAAATCTGAAGTCTTAATTTTTTTTTTGGCTTCGTTAGAATAATATCCCATTAAAAAATTTGAATGAAATTTTTTCTAATTTAAAATATATTTTAACGAGATTAATTAAAGTAAAACTCTATATTTATTTAAAAAGGGGTTTAAAATATACTCAGCATGTATATTTTAAGCTATTTTAAAAAGAAAGTCATGGTCAATTTAAAAAAACATTAGCTGAGTTGGCTTTGGTTTGAAAGCTTAAATTAAAGATTAGGTTTAAAAAAGAATTGATTTAGTTTAATCTGTGTGTGTTATATAATAGCAAAAAAGCTTAGATGAGCTGGCATGAGGCATGGGCTCAGATACACGTAAGAACAAGAAGTTTAGGCTTTAATACATGTGCTCTAGTTGCATTATTTTTTGTTTTGTAGTACTTGACCATTGTCTTTTTCCATCTCAATTTTCTAAGGAAGCAAATGGAAAGGAAAGGAAAATGGATGAGTTCCAAAACCCAAATTAGACATCCAAATATGATCCAAACTTCCAAATCTTATAACAATATTATTAAATCTCTTAATACAAGGGTTTGCTAGAGATTCAAATCTAAACTTAACCATATCTATGGAGGATTTAGAATCATCAAACTAGTTATGAGATTTGAAATATATATATATATATATATATATATACACACACACACACATACATATATAAGCTAGTTCTCAAATGAAGAAGAGAATGGGGATTGAAAAAAAAAAAAACAAATTGATTAATCCCAAATCTCTACCATCAAACATCCTTTGCTAGCCACTTTCCTTGTCCACGATAACCGACATCAATCAAAACACAATGACTATCCCTTACTGTTGCGATAGCAGTGACTTGATTCCACAACTACAACAATGTCCCTTTCTCAACCATGAACAACATTCATACGAACACACAACAACACCATCCGTTTAAACCACTGATCCTCATGCTTGGAACTTAATCCGTACCCACCGTTGACCAACCTTTCTTCATCTTCAATTTGATCAACACTAGCAACAACCATTGTACTTGTAGTAGTTGAACATCAACAGTGGCTGTACAAGCCCCAAATATACGATTTCTAACCAACTAAACTCAATGTCTAGTGCTCCAACACTCTCTCTTAACATAAACCTTGAGCCACTGCAACAACTCCACAACCATGCAATTGCCCCTTATCTAATACTGCATGATATATCAACCTTAATCAATCTCACCTTTGCATAACCAACATCCCCATTTATGTACACTCACAGAACTACTATTGGCCCATTACACTCGAACCCAATCTCATGTGTTGCTATCGAATGCACCATCCTTATCGAACCCAAACCCAACATTCGTACGCCCCTGCCATCAATTCCTATCTTGACCTTTACTCAAACACACAGTCTACATTCAACATAACCATTGTTGAAAGCTATGAACACTCAAATACAAACCAACAACGAACACCAACAACGAACACCAACTACCTTTACAACCCATATACTCCTTAATCCTATTCGTTTGAACCCAATTGACCACATTTCAACTGCCGCACAACAATGAACCACACATCAGCCACCCCAACTACATCATCACTACACAGTCCCTCTCTAACTCACCCTTGCATACAGGCTAACACACGTCCAAACTAATTTAAAGCCTAACCTAATTTTTCTCTTGCTGACTCACATACGACTAAGTAAGTTGTATTGTCTATTTATTTATTTTTATTTGTTTTGTCTTTTCTTTCTTTTGGTTTATTACCTTATCTTGTGTTTATTTAATAATTTGTTTAGTAATTGCTTGTAAAATATATAAAAGAAAAAAAAATATTTTAACTTAAGAAAATTTTTCTTTTTAATTTTTTTTAGCATTAGGTTTTTACAATTTCTCACTTAGAAAAATTGGTTTTCAAAAATGAAAAATAATAAACCCTTTTCAAAACTAGGACATTAGAGAAATTTTTTTTATAAAATAAAATAATCAAGAATTAGGACCCATTTAGAATTTTTTCACAAAACTAAATTGATTAAGATGTAAACTCGATGGATTTTCAAAATTAAAATTTACTAACATATTAAAAATTTTAAAATAAACTATAGAAGGTTTACTTCATACTAAAGGGTATGTAGGTACTTATAGGGCAGTTTAAAATATGTTTTTTTTTCCCTTTGTAAATATTTTTTTTTGTAAATAAATTAATTTTTATTTAGAATATATTTAAAAAAAGGTTATTTTGAAAAATAAAACTAATCTAAAAAGGCTAAAATGGTACTCATAAAAGTTTAATAGGATAATTTCCGAATTCAAGAAATTTGGTTTCTTAAAAAAGAAAAGAGATTTTCAAAACATAGGTTAGTGGTTAAATTAGCACTAATTTATGTAATTAGTTTTAATTTAATCACATTTTCTGGTTTTACCGGATAGTAACTAGAGGTGTTTAAGTGAGCTTTGGCCTATAGGACAATCTATTTAACTTACTTTTAAAATGGGTTAGGATTAAGATTTTTTTGCTTGTTTAAAAATAGGTTAAGTTAACCTAACCCATTTAACTTGCGGGTTAGCCCATTTAATATTTTTATATTTTTAGCTTGTGGGCTGACCCATTTAACCTACTTTTTAACCGAATTAGGGCTAATATTTTTTGACTTGTTTGAAAGTGGGTCAAATGAGTCCAACCTGTTTAACCTCTGGGCTAAGGTGGGTTGGGCCGGGTTAGCCCATTTAACCTATTTGCACACCTTTAGTGGTAACTCTAAAATTTTTCAAAATAAAGAAATTGGGTTTACTTTAACTTTAGTTAAAGGTTTAAACTAAATAGATATAAGGTTTAGTTTAAATCTAGTTAAAAGAAGTGAAATTAAAATAAGAAATTGAAAATCGAGCTCAATAGATGAGAATGTAAGCACCTATAAGGTTAGACTAGCAATGTAGGGTTTCAACAAGCGTTATGGAATTGACTATAATGAAACCTTTTTGCCAATAGTAATGCTTAAGTGCATTTAGATCTTGCTTCCAATAGTAACTTCCAAAGATTATGAGATTTGACAAATGGATGTCAAAACAATTTTCCTAAATAGAAAGCTAACGGAGGCAGTGCATATGGTATAACCTCTTGGTTTTGGTAACAGTCAAGAATGTCAATAAAATATGTAAGTTAAAGAGGTTTGTTTCTCGGAGTTGGAGTTTGAAGGTCAATGAGGTAGTCAAGGAATTTGGCTATATTAAGAATCCAAAAGAACTTTGCATTTATAAGAAGGTGAGTGGGAGCACGATTGTTTTCTAGTTTTATATGTTGATGATATCCTTATAATCGGAAATCATATACCTACGCTAGAGTCTACTAAAGCTTAGTTAGATAAGTGCTTTTCTATGAAAGACTTATGGAAAGCAACTTATATCTTAGGAATTAAGATATATTGAGATAGGTCTAAAAGGTTTCTTGGACTAAGTCAATATTTAAAATTCCAAGAGAGGATTTTTTTCCCACATCCCATGCATACATCTCTCCAAGGCAATGTGTACTATAAGTGAAGAAGGATAAATGGATAAAGTACCATGTGCTTCAGCAATTGGGTCCATAATGTATGTCATGATATGTATGTAACTAAATATCGCTTTTACTATAAGCATGGTAAGTAGATATTAGAGCAACCCACGTGAGGGTCATTAAGCTGGTTAAGACTATTCTCAAGTATTTAAGAAGAATAAAAGACTTGTTCTTAGTCTATGGATGAGATGAGGAACTAGTTGTTAGAGAATATACTTGTGCTAGTTTCTAGATAAATCAAAATGATTTGAAATTGCACTAAGGTTATGTATTTTGCCTAAATGGCGTAGTTTTTTATTGGAGGAGTTCCAAACAAGAGACAGTGGCTAATTTTACAACAGAGTCCAAGTACATTGCAATTTTTGAAGTAGCTCAGGAATCCATTTGGATTAGAAATTTCATTTTCGAGCTAGGAGTAGTTTTGAGCATTGATCTAGTTACATTGTATTGTAATAACAATGTAGCTATAGCACAAGCTAAGAAACTAAAGTCTCACCAGAGATCCAAATATGTGCTTAGAAAATTTCACATTCTTAGAGAGGTAATATAGAGAGGTGATGTGTTGGTTTGCAGAGTAGCAATAGAAAAAAATGTTGTGGATCCACAAATGAAGGCTTTACCTTAGTAGAAACATGAAATTGATGTAAGGAGCCTAGGACTTAGAGTTTGTGGTGCTTGGCAATAATGCATGTTAGAGTATTGAAACTTGTATATAATGTACTAAGACACTTTAAATATATTTATGAATATTATTAATAAAAGACAAGTATTTATTGGGTTTGTATACTTTTTTGCTTATATATAATTTATAATAAAGTTCCATAAGTAGTTAATGGATATATGGAACTGTAATAAAGTATATTATCAATGAGATTCCATGACATCATATTATTTTAAATTATCTTTAATTGAATAAATATCTAAAGGAAACATAAATATTTAGACCAACACTTCATCTATGTAAGTTCATCTCATTAGACTAAGGAAAAGATATTCAAGTTATATAAATGGGTACTCAAAATCAAATGAGTACAATTGACATAACTTGCTAATAGAGGATATTGCATGTTTAATGTTATTGGTCCTACTTTGTATGAATGAGTGTAAATAATCACTAAACTTGAGATCTTTATATGTCTTATATATGGAATGTCACGCTTTGATGTTATTACATATAATCTTAATTTAGATTGCAAATAATATAGTTCTTGGGCACAATATAAAACATAGAGAGAATAATGATGAGTCAAGATAGAATTAGTCACTCTTTTAAATTAAGGAGTCAATATGTAACACCCCGGAACTTGGAATGCTACAGTCTGCCATGTGTTCCTAGTTTTTACTGATACGTCAAGTGTTTAAGAACTTGCAAATTATCCAAGATCTATAGAATACATAAAATCTTCTAACTTACAAATAATAATCTATTAACTCACTAATACCAACTCCTCAATCATTAGTAAAAGAGTAACATAAATTCTCATTTAATTCATCTTACACTAGGATGTCACTTTACTTACCTATGTAATGAAAATATGACTACTTAACTAGAGTTCTCACACTCTACAAGTAACGTAAACACATAACCAATAGGAGTCACATGCGACTCCACCTCACAGTTGGTAGTAAAAATTGAATCTCAACTCTTGTCCATGCATATCATCTATTCTACGTACACCTCACCCATCTTAAAGTAGAAATCTTCATTCTTTTCTTAATTATAAACTCTGCTGGTACCATCTTATCTTTTAGTAATACCATCATAGCATAAACCTGTAGCGAAAAAAAGTAATCCCCATAGGGTGAGCTAATGCTCAGTATAGGATACTACACACATGTGTATGATCATACATGCAACGAGTCAAGCACATACACATGCATTAACATAAATGCAACAAACAACCAGTTTTAAATGTTGTTGTTTAAGTCTACAAACAGTATAGTCTTAGCGTCTTGAGATTTAGGGTTACTCATAACTTTTATATACACAATATATAAATACTACATAGGTATTAGTGTTGGGTGTAAGCCCTAAAGTTAAGCCAAGTAACCGTAGGATTGAACTTAGAGCATAAGGTTTAGGGTGATCGATTAAATGATCCGATTAAATCTACATTATAAACTATTGAGAGAAAAATTAGTAAAAATGACCCCGTAAACTTGAATTTAAGAAAATAAGTAATAAAATAGGAGATCATAAAATTTTCAAATTTTAAGCATTATAATTGCTAATTACCGAAAAGACGAAAAGTGTAATCTAATAACTAAAAAATTACTAGATATAGATTATATGTATACTAAAAATTTTAGAATGACCAAAATAATAATTAGGAATGTTTATATGTACCCCACATGTATTTACGTGTAGATAAAAATATGCAAAATTACCTAAACTGGCAAAAAACTAAGTAAATAATTAAAGAAAATTATAAATTAATTATGAAAAAATAAAAAAAAAATTAGAAGAGGATAGAACGATCCAAATTTGGTTGTGGTAGGTCAGGATCTGCAAAATAAAAATTAACCAATTAGAATTAGGCAATACAAAAGCCAAAAATCAAGGAATTGGGGCAATGTCATATCTAATTAATGCATATTAATTGCCAAAAATGTTTATAAATAGGGGAAAAATTTTCAGAACTCATTTGGGTAGTGAGGAATTAGAAAAAAATAGAGATACTCAAAAATTTAAGAGAAAATACAGAAAACAAAAAAAGAAAAGAAAACTGTGCAGATAGGGCAAGTGAGCCAAACCCACGCCTCACCATCACTTGGGACTGAGCCGCCACCACCACCCCACTCTTGAGCCACCATCTAAGCCGGCCGATAAGCTTGGACCAGGTTTGGACGGCCAGAAAGCTTCGAACCGAGTGAGTCCCTTAATTACCCTGATTTTGTATAATTTCGTAAAAATAGTTATTTTGCCCAGAAAATTATGAAACTTGTTATTCTGAGGTTTTATTATATGTAGATTTAGGAAAAAATAGTGATTTAGTTTAATCACATTTGAAAATATAGGGTTCTTAACAAATTGAATAAAACCGAGCATGATTAGAACTAGAAATAAATAGGTTTAGGAGTATAGTTTGGAGCTCAATTTTTTTTGTAGGATGCTCATGTGATATGGAACAGTGCTATGAAGCTATTTTTTTAAAATTAATTTTTGAAATTTTTAAGTTAATTTTTAGCCTTAAAATGATGGAAAAATTGGGTAATTTTGGGTTAATTAGGTAATTGGATGATTTTGGGTTAATTAGGTGATTAAGATACTAATTACTGATTTAGATAATAATTAAATATTTAGGGATGCTAATCTCTGATGTGGAAACTTAATCCTAGCTTTTAGAGTATTAAGTATGGTTAATTTAGAAAATTAGATAGTTAATGTAAGAAATTAGTAATATGTGAAATTAAAAATTTATAAAAAATTAGAGTTATTTAGATAATATTATAATAAAAATAAAAATAATACTAAATTTGAAATAACATTTAATTTTAATAAAATGTATAAAAACATAAGATTTTCTCACATCGGGAATAAATTCGATACCCCAATTAGGGTTAGCGTGTACCGAATAGTTTAGAATACTAAATTAAGAGCCAATAGAATATTTGAATACTCGAGCTTAATGTGACTAATGTCACATTAGGATTCGAGTATATTTAAGACTTAGGAATCAAACTAGAATCTAATTTAAGATTTGAATCCCGAAATAGAGTACAAAGAATCATTAGTACGAAATAGGTGTACATGGAAAAAATGAGTTACATTATGACTTAGAATATGAATCCTTAAAGTATAAGTACTAAAAAGACCTATTTGTATTATAGGTTATCCAAAGACAAATCAGCTTGGCGATCAAGCGATCAAATAATTCCAAATAAGTTGGGTTATTACTTATTGTAATAGAGTACTATTTGTATGGTACTCGAAGACTTAGGATTGTATATGATTGTGATTATAAGTAGTTTATGTTATGCCCCAAAGTCGTGAAGTCGCGAAGTCGCAACAGTCCCACCATGTAAACCATTCTATGATAGTAACTGGCTTCACAGTGCCTACCATAGACATGATTTACACAAGGTGTCGACGACCCTTCGCTTTGAAGTAAACAGTCCGATTAACAATTAAATTACAATTATGATAAATAGTACAAATTTCTAATAAATATGTATAATTATATATAAATCCACAGAGCTTCCCAGGAAGTTTAACATAAATACAACAGTTTACTAGATTACATAATAACTATCAGTTTTTTATCCTTAACTACAAGGTCACTCTAGTTACACATTAAGGTCACTCTAGTTACACATTATACTAAGTAACTTGATCCTCACACCCCTAGCTTCAAACGGACTAACCTCTGGGTAATTGTAGGGCGGCATAGTACTTGAAGTGTTCAGAAATCAGAACCTGCAAAAGGATCTATAAGGGTATGAGCAACTACAGCTTAGTAATTTGAATTGGAGATTCATGAATGCATACAAGCACAAACAGGGTTATCAAGCAATTATTTTCATGCAATACAACAATCAAGTGTCATCGTATAACGTAGTCCGATCCATTGTGAAATCAAAGAAATTTCACCCACTCCAATCCGGGTTGAGGAGTTTTCATGTTATGCAGCAGCTCATAACCAAACCCAGGTTTATGTAATGGAGACCTCACTCTTCCTGCGACTACCTTCGAACCATTGACTTCACCTTCGCTGCGACCTTCTCTGCTATCACTTAGTTCGACTAAGAATGAAGAAAGGACCATTTTGTAATCCTGCGCTATCCCTTTCAAAGGGGTCGGTATTTGGTTGGAGAATCCTATGATCCCTTAACGGGTATTAATGAATGGCATTTTCAGTTATTAGGATCGAATAAGATTAAATTTCATTTAAGGTGTTCAAATAATTTCATACCAATTCAATCAGTCACAAAATCACTCACATTACAAATTCAGCTCGAATTCAGATACATCAAACCCATGCGTAAACTATTTAAAATCACAATCATATACAAGCCTAAGTCTCTAAGTACCATAAAACTAGTACTCTATTACAATAAGTAATAACCCAACTTACTTGGAATCACTCGATCGCTCGATCCCTTAGTTGTAAGCTGATTTGTCTATGGGTGTCCTATAATACAAATAGGTCTTTTTAGTACTTATACTCTATGAATTCATATTCCAAATTATATTTTAACTCATTTTTTTTTATGTATACCTATTACGTACTAATGATTCGTTGTACTCTATTTCGGGGTTCAAATCCTAAATTAGATTTTAAATTTTGATTCCTAAGCCTTAAATATACTCGAATCCTAATGTGAAGTTAATCATATTAAGCTCCAGTGTTCAAATAGCCTCTTGGGTCTTAATGTAGTATTTTAAACTAGTTGATACACGCTAACCTTAATTTAGGTATCGGATTTATTCCCGATGTGTGAAAATCTTACATTTTGAGACATTTACTTAAAATTACATGTTATTTTAGATTTATTATTTTTCTGATTTCTATTATAATATTATCTAAGTGGAGTTAAGGAGACCTATTTCCCACAACTAAAGGCAAATAAAATCCTATTTGTCATCATAGCAATGTGAGTCTATAGGGTATATATGGATACAATGGACAATCATTTAAACCTCTACCCTATATGTGTATATTAGAATTTAAAGTATATATTAATAGAAATATTTACTTAAAAACATTATCAGGATTTACATATTTTAAGTATTCTCAATATTTTATGTTTATACTCTGCTTCAATATGATATATATACAATCATATAATTTTATAAATCACATACTATGTATTGATTTTATGTGATTCTTCATACATTGTATGTATGTGTGTGTATGTGCATATGAGCATGCATGTGTACATGTGTGCATGCATTTACATACATATACATGTGTATGTGATCTTTGCATCATAATTTGATAAAAAAACAATGCATCCACATATTGAAATATTATAAGTTTTTGGAAATGATGCATCATTTCATCAAAAAATCATCCAGTTTTAAGGCTGAGGCGTATAATCGTTGGGCTTTTAAGACAAATTACTTTAATTGAATTTAGGCTTTTGGACTCCTCTCAATTTTGTTGGACAAGGGCTATTCATTGGAAGCCACATGTCTCCTTCGGTTTACTGGGCATCCATGAGCTCTAAGCTCGTCTTTCATACGAAAAATCTCATGACCCCATGACTTCTTGTATGAGTTTTAAGGCAATAAATAGAGAATAAAATAACAATAATATCCGATTACAATGTTTAATTTAAGTATGGAAAGTATTCTCAAAGTACTTGCAGAATGGATACAATGTCAAAAATCAATCCCTCAATTTTTTTTTTCTAATTCTACAAATGAATTAGAATTTAATAAGCATTATTTTGGTTTTCTTTTTTTCCAACGGTAAGTATCATATTTAATTGAACTCTTTTTTTATCAAATTTACTATTATATTTTATATCACATAAACTTATACTCTCCAGACTTACGAATGTTATCCATGATGTCTCTTTGCAAATAATAAATTTACATGTAATAGTTTAATGGAGTTTTATATTTAATAGAGACGTTAAAATATTTATTTTTGTCAGCTAAACATTTCGCACCAATACTTGATCGTTCTAGGAATTGAGAGAACTCCTTTTTTTTTTTGTTGGTTTTTTAATTCCCTTCTTTCTTTTGATGATGTCTATCAAAACCAACTTATTAGGATACTTCTATATTGGTAAAGGAGTGCTCATTTGGAATTCCTCGGTATGACCAATTTTAAATACCCACAAATGTAGACACCTGATAAAATGATAAAATTGAAACCAAAACTATAATTTCTTGTATATATAGACAACTTGTTTGTTTTTTTTAAATTATGTCGAAATATATATATAGAAGTATGTTCAACCCTCTATTCCTAAAAATTAGGAGCATATTGACACCAGAATTCAGTACAATTGATTAAAACACACTAGACGAAGGAAGAAGAAAACTAATCACAATATATATGGATATGATAAATATGATAGAAGGGAGAAAATTATCAGAATGAGAGAGCAAAAGAAAAAAAAAAAAAGATAGCGGCAATGCCGGAAAAAGGACTTTAAGATTAAAATGTCAATTTTGTCCCTTTAATCTAAAATGAATATGTAGCTACCTTTTCATGGAATATAGTAATAAATATGAGGATGGAAAAATTGGGAATAGACCCCAAAAGCAATACCGAGTTTTTTAATTTCATGGTTACAAATATATTAAAAAGATGTGAAGTCCATATAGATGTTGCCCTTTTTTATGGTCTTATCCTTATTTCTTAATGATTGTTTTAGCTTTTTGTCCCTTTTTTTTATTTACATTCATCTAAATCTTGATCATTAAACTAATTATTAATTAAATTGTTTAGATTAACATGAATATAACTCAATGGTAAGATAAGAAGCTAAATCTAATACATTAAAATAGAAGATAAGACTGTAAAAGCTTCTCTAAAAAATTATTTAGAAAGAGAGTAGTTTCTATCATTGAGTTCTAAATATTTTGATATAAGAGCACAAATAGAGTGAACGTATAAAAGACAAACGGTTCGGTCACTGAAAGAGAAAAAAAAGGGAAAGGAAAACAAATGGATGGTTGGTTTGATCTATATAAATATTAGAAGGAGAAAGTTAAAGTTTTATTTATTTATTTTTGATAATCGTCCCATGCAATTATGTCGTCATGTTTGAAGAATGGGTAAATTGGCCTCATTTCATGACCATGCGTCCATGACACAAATTAAATTTAAACGTAATTCACTCCTTGTCCACTGTATGGTATTTTCTACACTATGTTATGAAAATACTAGTAATTTTACTATAATCATCATATCAAATATATAACAAATCCATAGAAAGAGGAGAAAAAGAAAAACTGTTTGCATAATCTACTCCTGTAGCAGCTACATGCTTGAAGCTGGCTTCAAAAGATTCATTACTATAAGTATATTATGTATTTTAATAAATGGTATATAGACAATAATAATATTTGAATACTTATCAATGATAGTGGATTCATATTTTTACGTGTCAAAAGTTGATTGATATTTGCTTACCACTTATTAAAATACATAGCATATTAGTATCATTGAATTTTTTTTTTTTAGGCTTACATAATCTTAGTTGCTCTCTTAAATACTATACTCTATTAAACTATTATTTATAAAAGATTTATTACCTTCACTATAATCAAAGATATACCATAGTTGACATTAATAGGTTTGCAGAGTATAAATCTATACGATAATAAATATAACAATATATTTGATAAGTAAAAGTTCATGCTACTATCAAATTCTATCTTCAATTGTAAAATTGAAAGGAAAAAAAAAAAATCCAAAATTAAGGTATTTATATTTAACTTTTTCCCCATTTTGCTACTGAAATATGAGCTATTCGAACTTTATGGATATTATTCCATGCTTAAAGTTAAATTAAATATTAGAATCGATGTTACCTGCTATTTTGTTATTTATCTATTTCCTTAAAGAAAAAAGCAACCCCATTGTTTGGGTTTCTATACACAATGAAAAAGATGTGATGATAAAAGAATTAAAATTGAGTGGTGCACATTTGAATCAATGTTTGATAGTTGATGGATGTAGATTCTTCCATCATTGACACGGTAGACCAGTTGTAGGAGTGGAATTTTTTTTTTTTTTCCTGTACAATACGTTATCAACATCGTCTGACTCATATTTGTTTCCGTCGTTATTGATCTTGAATCTTGACGTGTGCAGGATAAGATTTTCGATATTATTCCTTTCAAGTTCTTATCAATGACATTTAGTATATTAAAACTTTTTAAAATCTGTTGCAAGGTGAATGCAAATCACCAAGTAGAATCGATAGCATAAGTTGTAATATCACCTCTTAAAGCTGTTAATTTGGTGCAAACCCTTTACTTAATCTTATTCAGGCAGAATCTGTACTATGACTACTAGACTCTGTAATTTTTCTCCATGTGTTCAATAATGAATTTGTTTTTGCTGTTTGGAAAAAAAAAATGATTTTATAATAGTTTAATCATCATCTACTTGTGTTCGGCTGTGACATACATACACTATAACATATGTATGGATGCTATATATGACTAAAGACTTGCTATACTTACGTTCTCTTGTGGAATTTATTGTTAGATGGAGAACAACATTATTTTCATCAATCAGTTTATATGATTTTAATGAGAGAAGGCAAATACGTAACAATTAAGACAAAAACCTTTATTTCCAATTTCAAATAAATGGAACAAAAGCATGATTGATGTCACTAGCTTTTAAGTAGAGATAACTGATTCTGATTTTAAAACCAACATGATGAATGTGAAGCACTAATTAAAAAACTTTTGAATCTTATGGATAAAAGAATCACCTATTACTTGTTCACTCTTATCTAGATGTAGCATATGTTTGAAAAATTACACAGAACCATTTTGTATGAGTAATTTTTTCATTTACATAAATATTTACGATGCAAATTTAGAAAATTAATTTATACAAAAATTAATAATAACTCTATATTAATGTTTATGCTAAATGCAAAACAAGGAAGAAATGAAAGAATGGTAATAATAGAAATAGAAATTCAAATATGAGCCAATACATCAACAACGTAGACGGTGTGGTAGTTTGCAAAAGAGCCAATCAGAATTTAGGAGGCTTTAACTTTTTTTCTATCAATTTTATTGGAGTAGTACTATCTAAAATTTGCATTCCGAAATATCTTGCTAAATTAGCCGATCTTTCACCATTTTAACATCAGAAAGATAGCTCATCAGAAAAATATTTCCAAAACATTGTTTGTAACTTATCTAGCAAAGTGCTTCAAATGACGTGGAAATCATATTACCTTGAAAGCAATTATAGCAAACTTGATATAATTATAGCAAAGTGCTTCAAAATTTGGTTTGTGATGGGAAATAAAATAAGCTAGAAATACAATCATGAATTCTAACTAATATAATAAATAATGATAGTTATTATTATTTTCAATGATGCTCTATATAAAACTAGCGATATATTTGAATAAAGGGCAATTTAAATGTCATGACCATGTGTTCATGAGCATAACAATTAAATTTAAACAAAATTCATTGCTTGTCTACCTTATTATGTTTTCTCTACTATATTATGATAACACTAATAATTTTATTATAACCATGATATCAAATATATAAAACAAATCCATTAAAAATGGGAAAAAGGAAAATCTACGTGCACAATACTTGCATAACAAAGTAAACAACACTATAGGATAGTCTCATCGCAGCTACATGTGTAAAGATGGCTTCAAAAGAGCTTAGAAGTGTAACCAAGCACAAACTCTTTATATATTTCAGATTATGTCTTTGCTTGGAATGATAAAAATAAATAACTTAACCAATATCCGAGATATAATACTTGATTAAACTATTAATTATAAGAATAAATATTTCGTTATCTTTAAAGAGATGTCATGATAAACAGTTATAGATTTGAAGAGTGTAAGTTTATATGATAAAATATATAATTGAAAATTTGATTGAAAAGAGTTAAATTAAGTATGGTATTCATTAAATTCTAAGTTTAGTTGTGGAATTGGAAAAAAAAAAATCTAATATTCAGGTATGCATTTTTGACATCATCATCCTCATTCCGCAAGTGAAATATGAGCCATTGCAACTTGGGAATACTATTCCATGCTTAAAGTTAAACCAACGATATTACAGGTACTTATTCTTTATCGCCTTAAAAAAGGGGCAATCAAGTCGTTTGGATTTCTTATACACGGCAAAAAGATGTGATAATAAAGGAATCATAATTGAGTGGTGCACATTTTAAGTCAATGTTTGATAGTTGATGGATACATATTACTCCATCATCGACATTACCAACTAGTTCCAAAAAATGTGTTATGTCCTTGTATTGAATAGCCACAAACATGAAGATAATTGGATGTCATTTAGGCATGATCCATCACATCTTCCACATATTTTTGTCCTCATGTGGAATTTCTTATTTTAGACATTAATGGCTGAAGCCAAGGACAAAGACTAAGACTTAGACTAGAACCCTAAATTCCAATTTTAAATAAGTGGAATTAAAAGATAAATGAGACAAATCAAGTAAAGACATTTTGTTATGGTTAATATTATGGCCAAACAAAATGAGTATCTAGTTAACATGTTAAAAAATAAGTAAATAAGAAAAATGAAAAATGAAAAGGGCAAAAAAAGGAAAAAAAAATTATGCTCTTATCTAGGACTCTAAGTGTAGGAAGTATGTTTGGATATCTAGCTAACATGTTCCCTGACTTATTGCTTTAGGGGTGGGGTATCATATTCTCTCATTACTCGATAGAGAATAAATTTACCTAAAACATGTGATACCAGTAATTACTATATTAAAGAAAATTAATTCATAGAAAAAAAAACATTAATATTTATTAACTTTGTAGCAATGCTTATGCTAAATGTCATGTAGGGAAAAAAATGAAAAAAAAAAGTATAATAATAAAAGTAAAAAACTCAAATATGAGCAAATGTAATAATATAGATGGCAACTAGTTTGGTAGCTTGCAAAAGAGCCAAACAAAAGGTAAGTGGAAAGTGGTGATATGGCCAAACAAAAGATAAATATCATTACTTACCAACCGTGTTTTATTATAACCATCATATCAAATATATAACAAATCCACAAAAAAGGAGAAAACAAAAATCTACACGCACAATATCTACATAACAAAGTGAACATTAGTATGGTGCCATCTCATTGCAACTACATGTATAAAGATGGCTTAAAAAAAGCTTGGAAGTGTTATCAAGCATAAACTCTTTATATATTTCAAATTATGGCTCTGCTTAGCGTATTGAAAAGAAAAAATATCCTAACTATTATGCGAGATATAACACTTGATTAAACTATTAATTATAAGAATAAATTCATTACATTGGTTTCATGGTTAATATTTATAGGTTTGAAGAGTACAAATCTATATGATAAGATATATAATGCTAAATTTGATAGAAAAAAGTTAATTTAAGTATGGTACTCATCAAATTCTAAGTCTAGTTGTGGAATTGGGGAAAAAAAAATTCCAATATTTAGATATTCATTTTTTATGTTGTTGTCCTCATTCCACAAGTAAAATATGAGCTATTGCAATTTGTGAATACTATTCCAAGCTTAATGTTAAGTTAAATGTAGAAATTGATATTACAGCTATATTTTCTCTATCTATTGTTGTAAAAAAAAGGTATCTTGATTGTTTGAATTTTTTATACATAGCTAAAAAGGATATGATGATAAAGAAATCACAATTAAGTGGTTTACGTTTTCAATCAATATTTAATAATTGATAGATATGGATTCTTCCATCATCGACGATGTTGACTAATTCCAAGAGTAAAATTTTCTTCCATCCAACGTGATATGTCCTTAAGTTATGTTGAATAGCGACAAACTTAAAAATAATTGGATATCGTTTAGTCATGGTATTTCCACATATTTCTGTCCTCACGTGGAATTTCTTGTTAGGGGTGAAAGGACATTGTTTTCAGACATTAATGGCTGAAGGTGAGGGCAAAGACTAAAACGTAGACGAAGACGAAGACTAGAACCTTTATTTCCAATTTCAAATAAATGGAACTAAAAGATGAATGGGACAAGTCAAGTAGAAACATTGGTTATGGTTAATATTATGGCTAAAAAAAATAGATATAAAGTAAATACGTAAAAATAAATAAATAAAAAAGAAAAAAAAAAACAAAACTAAAAGGGGAAAAAAAATTTTATGCTCTTGTCTAAGACTCTAGGTGTAGCATGGTTATATGATTAGATATTTAAGTAAAGTTGCTTTAGGGATGGTGCATCATATTCTCTTGTTATTGCATAGAAAATAAATTTACTTAAAACATGCGATACCGGTAATTACTAATTATTATATTAAATTACCTAAACTTTCACAACCCTAGTTCAGAAAATTAATTTATAGAAGAAAACATTAATATATATTAACTATGTAGTAATGCTTATGCTAAATGTCATGTAGGGAAGAAATTAAAAATATATATATATATAATGATAGAATTAAAAAATCAAATATGAGCAATCGCAACCGGTGTGGTAGCTTGCAAGAGCCAAACAAAAGATAAGAGGAAGGTGGTGATATGGCCAAACAAAAATATCCTACTAAAATAGCTTTTCTTCACCATTTTAACATGGGAAGATAGTTCATTCCCCTACCAAAAAAAGAAAGAAAGAAAATCACTTTAATTGCATAAAGGATTAAAAAAAAAATTTCAATAATAATCTAATAACTTCCCTATCACTTTTCCAACCTTAGCATTCTATTTGTTTAATTTTCCTCTCACTTCTTTGCAATTGTATCTTGCATCTTAGGCATTACATTGCTGTAATATTTTCTATATGGATTATACTAACACCGCCTCAACCCCATTAATATAGTAGATTAATAATAATATATCTAAAAATATTATTAATCTTTATTTTATTTCATGACCTAACTGTTAAACTTAGATTGAATAGATATATATGAAACTAAAAGTTATTTGAAATCAACTAATAACTATTTCTTTTCTACTCTTTTAAGGTTTTACAATTTCTAATTTTTCAGTAATAAATATTTTGTAATATAAATATTCCACAAACCTACATAATGGTAATTATATAGCGAATGAATAACTAATCCACTCCATATTTAGACGTCAAACTCTTTTCCCCCTTTTTTTTTTCAAATATTACAAGATATAACTTTTAAAGGAGGGAATCTTCATTTTTCCAAGCATTTACTAGCCTACAAACAACAATAAGGAAAGAAAATCCATTTTCACAGATTACTGTATCACCACGATGCCGCTAATTTTTAACACTTTTTTATCCAAACAAAATCAGTTTTTGTGCTTCGTTCACATTTTGTTTTTTAGCTTATACATACATTTTATGATGGTAGATTTTACATTTCATAATAATCTAACAATATTTTATTAATTTTAAATACCTGAGATAACAAAAGTAATAAAATAAAAGGAAACACGAAAACCTTCTTTCTATATTCTATGCCTTCAATTTCTACACAAATGATTGACTTTTAATCTTCTCACCTTCGTTTCGCTTCCTATCAACATTTTCAATTTTCGTCATTCTCTTCCAATAGTGTGCTAAACTTATTTAGAAAGCAAAATTTTTCATTCCCTTAAACATATTCTATTTTTTTCAAGTTGTCTATTTAATGTATGCATATATTTCCTCTTTCTTTCATTGTATTAGTTTTAACTTATATTAAACAAAAAACTACAGAAAAGTAAAAATTAGCTCTAACTATCTATATTTATTATTAAGTTGTTTTATAAACCAAATTTCGGCAAATTGTTTCAGAGTCAACGAAGGGTCCCAAATCATAATTATGCAAGAATTATTTGGGTTACTCATCAGACAAGAGAAACCAGATTCATCCAATATATGAATATGAAATGCAGACGTCAAAGTGCTTGACTTTTAAGAAGACCAATACCTGCAATCTCTATATAATATTATCCCCCTCTGTACTTTCTTTATTCAACCTCAAAAAATTATCATCCTTTATCTCTCTATACAAAAGTTATCACATGGATACGATACATTTCTCCTTGATCATGATCATTCAATTGTCCTCGTTATTACTTTGTGTGGCCTCTTCACCACCAACACTTTGCCATGAGAATGAGAGATCTGCCTTGCTAGAATTCAAGAAAAGCTTTTTCGATAAGAGAAATTCATGTGAGTTTTCTGATAATATTGAATCATGGAAACTGGAAGTGGAGTCTGGAAACTGCTGTGCTTGGGATGGGATAGAGTGTGATGCAAACAATGGCCATGTGATAGGAGTTGAACTTGGTGATGGCTGTCTCCGGGGCAATATCAACTCTAATACCACCCTCTTCCATCTTGTTCATTTACAAAGGCTAAACCTTTCTTATAATCGTGGATTGCATGGCCAAGTCCCACCAGAAATCTTGAAATTAACCAACTTGTTGTCTCTTGATTTGTCTGATAATTATGCATTGGAACTCAAAAAGCCAAATCTAAGAGATCTGCTGCAAAACTTGACAAAACTTGAGAACCTACATCTCGATGGTGTGACCATATCAGCACCTGTTCCAAATATTCTTTCAAACTCATCGTCATTAAGGTCGCTTAGCCTAACGTTTTGTTATTTACAAGGTGAATTTCCACCAGCTGTTTTCCAAATGCCCAAGCTAGAGTTTCTTGATGTGAGCTGGAATGAACAGCTTTCAGGTCATTTGCCGGAGTTCCGTTGGAGAAGTTCCCTCAAAACACTGCGTCTTTCTGAGACAAAGTTTTCAGGTCAGCTACCATCATCATTGGGAAACCTTTCTTCCTTAAATGAATTGGATCTTGGGGATTGCAATTTCAACGGTGGAATCCCATCTTTGATAGGAAGCTTAATGCAACTTACCGTTCTTATCCTTGATCTTAATCAACTAACGGGTCCAATCCCGTCTTGGATTGGACAACTACCTAACCTTAAGTCTCTAAGTCTTATGGATAATAACCTTACAGGTGAGATTCCATCTTATTTTGCTAATCTTACTAGCCTTGAGTCTCTATATCTTTCCTATAATGAACTTACAGGTGAGATTCCATCTTCTTTTGCCAATCTCACTAAACTTACTGATCTGTACTTGTCCTCAAATAAATTCAGCGGTCAAATTCTACCTCAACTCACCAAACTCACCCATTTGTCCAGTGTCGACCTTTCTTTCAACAACTTTACTGGCTCAATTCCAAGTTCGATTGCTGAACTCAAGGATCTGGGGTTGCTCGATCTTTATTCAAACAACTTCAATGGAATAGTGCAAATAAGCTTGTTTTTAAAGCTTGAACATCTTCAAACACTTGATCTATCGTTTAACAAATTGTCATTGGTCGATGACCTCAACAACACAAATGCTTATCTTAAAAGTTTAGTGTACCTTGGTTTAGCTTCATGCAACTTGAGGAAAATACCAACGTTCCTACAGCACCAAGATGAGTTGTTCTGGCTGGACCTTTCCAGCAATAATATTTCTGGTGAAATACCAGAATGGATCTTGGAAATGAACACAAGCTCCTCCACTAAACCTCTAAACTTTAGATCGAAGTCTCTTAGTACACTAGACCTAAGGGACAACAATCTTGAAGGATCTCTTCCAATTCCACCTAAATCAATTCAATACTATTTGGTCTCACATAACAAACTGTCTGGACACTTACCATCAGAGATATGTGAACTAAGAGAAATTGAAGGGCTAGATTTATCTGAAAACAATTTTACTGGTGCACTCCCTCAATGCTTCAACAATTTGAGCAACACTCTTCTTTTCTTGAGCTTGCATGACAACAATTTTATTGGAGAAATTCCTTCGATTGTAGATAATGGCACTTGCTACTTGCAGATGCTTGATGTAAGCAAAAATCAGTTCTGTGGTCCCCTACCAAGATCACTTTCCAGGTGCCATTATCTTGAGTTTCTCAACTTCGGAAGCAATCGAATTAAGGATGTGTTCCCTTCTTGGTTGGGCTCACTTCGCTACTTAAGGGTCCTCATCCTACATTCTAATGAATTCTATGGAGCAATAGGAGAGCCTAAAAATAATGATGAGTTCCATTCTTTGCAAATAGTTGATCTTTCTTCAAACTTTTTCGACAGTTGCTTGCCATCAATGTACATTGAATGTTGGCATGCAATGAAGATTCTAGGTTCACCAGAGGACAACTACATGGAAATTTTTACACCTAATGCGACATCTTTGATGTTTGACTACACCATGAAAATTGTCGTCAAGGGCCTTGAGATGTCATATCCAAAGATCCAAAGCTATCTCACTTTCATTGACCTTTCAAGTAATAATTTTAGTTGTGAGATTCCACAGACTATTGAAGGTTTAATAGAGGTACAATTCCTAAACTTATCAAACAACAACCTTATTGGACCTATCCCCCCATTCTTAAAAGCTTTAACAAAGCTACAAGCTTTAGACCTTTCTCAAAACAAGCACGATGGGAAGATTCCTCAAGAGTTAACACAACTTACTTTCCTTGAAACTTTTAATGTGTCTTATAACAATTTATCCGGTAGAATACCTGAAGGAAGACAATTTGACACATTCAACAATAACTCATATTTCGGGAATGTAGAATTGTGTGGCAAACCTTTGTCAAAGAATTGTGGAGATACTGAAATGTTGCCAGAACCACAACCACAACCAGAAGGCAAAGGAGAAGAATCTATAGAGATTGATTGGAAAGTAGTGTTGATGGGATATGGGAGTGGCTTAGTCGTTGGTGTTGTCGTTGGACAGGGATTTACAATCAGAGCACCAGGTTGGATTCTAAAATATTTCGGTAGAAGGGCTTAAAGAAGGCGGAGAATAAGGTAGATATTTAATTCCTCCTAAATATGCATTTTAATAGAGAATAATTTTTTGCAATTCTATGTTTTGATTTTCCTCCTCTAATAAACTTATCCATCTAAGTAAGGTCAACTAAGGATATTGAGTTCTACATATATCTTAACTATGACTTTTCCAATTAATTAAAAACTAATAATAGTCTCTAAATGAAAATAAGTTTAAAAGTAAGTCACACAAAAAATCAAAGTCATTAATCTGACTATTGTCATCCTAGTTCCCGCATTACATTCTTAACCCAAATCATATTCTCTAGATGTTCCCTTAAAACCTTCAACATATTAGAAAATGTCACAGTCTCAACCAATCTATAATCATCCTCAATAACCCACACATAATTCACGCGAAATGCAATATCTTGCATCATTATAGCCACAAGTAAGCTCTTAGGATGACAAATAATGGCCTCTAACCTCCTTATCAACATTACTGAATAGTTACTAGATTTATTGTAGTATTTTCTTGGTAATCTTGCTGATGTTGTCTTATGAGACATCATGGATTCTTCATCTAATGAAGAATTCAAACTAAATGATGACTATTGTGAACATAAACATAAACTTTCCCCACTTAAAAATGAATCATATAGGGAAAGTTCCTCCAATGTTTTCTCCATCTTCCTTTCCTTTAATTTGTTCTTAACCATCCTAACAAGGTCTTCAAGAGGTCCATCAAAATTAATGTAGGCCATTAGGTCATCAGTCAAAAAGGTTGCAACCACAGCTGCAACGGTAAATGGTAATATTTCACCAATGAAGATGCCTTAGCTGTCAAGCACTACCACCAAGGCTTATTGGGTTAAACATCAAGAGACAAAGTTGAGGATAATGAGGTAGGCAAGTAATAGTAGATGGATAGGGGGTTTTAGTGTTTATAAGGCTTGATGAATCAATTGAGTAAGTTAAAATTGGAGAGAAATCGACAATTGAATTGAGGAGGAATCTTATTACATCTTCTTGTGTTACCTAATAGAATTCCTCACCATTATGGAGGGTACTAAAGGGATCATTAAGAGGATTGTTTTGATTTTGTTTTCTTTCATGACACCTTATTTTGAATGGTATTACCAAGTCGTGTACTCTTTATAGGATTAGATAAATTGCATTTAAGGCTAACAATTGTTGACATGACAGGACAACATAAAACACAATACAACATTATTATAAGCACTATTACAGAGAGAAAACATGACATATGATAAGAAGATACGATTTCATTATAACTTAATTATTAGTGTTCTCTATTCAATTTTATGTGTTTTTAGTACTAATACAAATATTATGTAATCTAAAATTAAAGAAAACGATCAACACAAAATTAGCACAATCAATCATTAATGTTAATCTTAAAGACTAGGATTTTCGAATTAAGGGATTTCGTATCGAACCATAATAATAATATTTAGTGATTCACAACTAAATTGCATTCTATTTTTAAAGAGTCAAGTTCCTTTATTAACTTTTTTTTTTTATAGTAAAATAAGAGATCTTTCACATTTAGATGGAATTTTTCCTTTTTTCTAAATTTATTTACAAGACTTAACTTTTCAATCTGATGGCTAAGGGAAAAAAGAGAATTACTAAAGCTTACAAAATCTCCGATTATAAGTTTCAATTAATGGGGGAAAACCAGATCTTTCCATATTATTATATTGAAGAAAATAATAGAGATGACTAACATTTGGCCATTTAATGTCGAGTTTAACTAAAATAAAAAATGAAAATCACAATTCCATTGTAAAATTTCCACCAAATAATCAAGACTCCTAATGTAATTCCATTAAATCCACTTTAAATGATAAAAAAATTTAATTTGCATGGAAACATCATCAATAAATTCAACCTCATGATCCATAAAAATAAAGAATTTGTAATCCCTAAAGCCAAGTCAAGTAACCGTAGGATTGAACTTAGAACCCAAGGTTTAGGGCGATCGGTTAAAGGATCCGATCAAACCCAAATTAGAAACTATTGATAGGAATATTAGTAAAAATGACCCTGTAAACTTAAATTTAAGAAAGTAAGTAGTAAAATAAGAGACTATAAAATTTTCAAATTTTAAGCATAATAACTGCTAATTACCGAAAAGGCGAAAAGTGTCATGAAATAACTAAGAAATTACTAGAGATAAATTATATGTGTACTAAAAATTTTAGAATGACCAAATTAATATTTAGGAATGTTCACGTGTACCCTACATGTATTTACGTGTAGATAAAAATACGCGTAATTGCTAAAATAGACCGAAAATTAAGTAAATAATTAAAGAAAAATACAAAATAATTATAAAAAAATCAGAAAAAAATCAGAAGGAGAGGTCTGCAACTGGATCAGGTCGTGACTGAAAAGAAAAAAAAATTGGCCAATAAAAATGTGCCAAACTAAAAGCCTAAAATCAAGGAAATGGGCAAAAATCACATCAAATTAATGCACATTAATTACTATGTTTGTCTATAAATAAGGAAAAAATTCACAGAAGACATTTGGACAATTTGTAATATGAGAAAAATAGAAACACAAGAAAAATCGAGAGAAATTCCAGAAAAAAAAAAAAAAAAAGAAAACTGTGCAGATTAGCAAGGTGAACGGGAACCACCACCCACCACCACCTGGGACCGAACCACCACCACCACCCTACCCTAGGACCAGCGTCTGGACCGGCCGACAGCCTTGGACCGGTTTTGGACGGCCAGAAATCCTTGAACCGGTTAGTCATTTACTCATCCCGATTTTTATATAATTTTGTAAAATTAGTTATTTTGCCCAAAAAATTATGAAACTTGTTATTCTGAGGTTTTATTGTATGTAGATTTAGGGAAAAATATTGATTTAGTTTAATTATGTCTAGAAATATAGGGTTTTTAAGAAATTTTTAAAAACCGAACATGATTAAACCGGAAATTAAATAGGCTTAGGGATGTAGTTTGGGGCTCAAAATTTTTCTGTAGAACTCTCATATGATTTAGAACAGTGCTATGAAGCCTTTTTTTTAAAATTAATTTTCGAAAATTTTAAGTTAATTTTTAGCCCTAAAATGATGGTAAAATTGGGTGATTTGGGATTAATTAGGTAATTAGAATGTTAATTACTGATTTGGATCTTGATTAGATGATTAAGGAAGTTAATCTCTGCAGTGGAACCCTAATCCTAGCTTTTAGGTACTAATTATGGTTAATTAGGGAAATTAGGTAAAGAATATGAGAAATTAGGAATATGTGAAAATATAAATTACTAAATTAAAAAAATAAAGTTATTTAGATAATATTATAATTGAAATCAGAAAAATAATAAATCGGAATTAATATTTAATTTTAAGTAAATATCTTAAAATGTAAGATTTTTACACCTCGGGAATAAATCCGATATCCCAATTAGGGTTAGTGTGTACCGAATAGTTAGAATACCAAAATTACGACCCAATAGGATATTTGAATACCCGAGCATAAGGTGATTAATGTCACATTGGGATTCGAGCCTAATTACGACCTAGGAATTAAAACTAGAATCTAGTTTAGGAACCGAACCCCGAAATAAAATACAACGAATTATTAGTACGTTGTAGGTATACATGAGGAAAATGAGTTACATTATAAATTAGAATAAGAATCCATAAAAATAAGTACTAAAAGGACCTCTTTGCATTATAGGACACCCAGAAACAAATCAGCTCGCAATTTGAGGATCGAGCGACCGAGCAAATTCATGTAAGTTGGGTTATTGCTTATTGTAATAGAGTACTAGTTTTGTAGTGCTCGGAGACTTAGGCTTGTATATGCTTGTGATTGTAAGTAGTTTGCGCATGTGTGATGTATCTGAATTCATGCTGGAATTTGTGCTGTGGGTGATTTTGTGACTGATTGAATTGTTGTGGTCTTGTTTGAACATCCTAACCGGAATTTAATCTTAGTCGACCGTAATAACCGAAAACGTCATGCATTGCAACCCGTTAGGGGATCATAGGACTCTCCAACCAAATACCGACCCCTTCGAAAGGGATAGCGCAGGATTGCAAAATGGTCCCTTCTTCATCCTCAGTCGAACTAAGTGACAGGAGAGGAGGTCGCGGCGGGGGTGAAGTCAATGGTTCGAAGGTAGTCGCGGGAGGAGCGAGGTCTCCATTGCACAAGCCTGGGTTTGGTTGTGAGCTGCTGCATAACATGGAACTCCTCAACCCGGATCGGAGCGGGTGAAATTTCTCTGATTTCACAACGGACCGGACTACGTTGTGCGATGACACTTGATTGTTGCATTGCATGAAAATAATTGTTTGATAATCCTGTTTGTGCTTGTATGCATTCATGAGTCTCCAATTCAACTTACTGAGCTGTAGTTGCTCATACCCTTATAGATCCTTTTGCAGGTTCTGATTTGTAATCTCTTCGAGTACCATGCCGCCCTACAATTATCCAGAGGTTAGTCTTTTGACGCCAGGGGTGTGAGGATCAAGTTATTTAGCTTAATGTGTAACCAGACTGACCTTGTAGTTAAAGGATGAAGACTGTTAGTTATTCTGTAAATTAGTAAACTGTAGTTATTATGTAAATCTTCCTGGGAAGCTCTTGGACTTACTTATATGATTATCTATGTTTAATAGTAATTTGAGTTACTCATCATATTTGTAGTATAATCATTAATCGAACTGTTTACTTCAAAGCGAGTGGTCGTCGACGCCTTGTGTAGATTATCTCTATGGTAGGAACTGTGAGGCCAGTTTCTATCATAGAGTGGTTTACACGGCGGGACTGTTGCGACCTCATGATTTCGGGGCGTAACAGTTCTCGGTTGGTATCAGAGCGAAGTTTTAGTAAACTCGCTTTGAAGCGTCATACCTTAAAAGAAATAGACATTATAGGAATGTTGAGAGTGGGTAATATTAGGTGGACGATAAAAGATTGTATAACATAAATAACCTTAATCTTTAACATAGGAAATATGACTTAGTTTAATTATAATTACAGGGTCGAAGGGGAGAATTAGTTCATAGTTGGATACGGTTTGGATGGAATGGAGAAGTATCTCCCATTGATTATAGGGTGAAATTACAATGGCTATTGATGGAACTAGCTGATTGGAATATATTTAGGACAGTTGATGAGATCATCAATAAGTTCCATGATCGGATGTGCTATAGTTGGAAGGATGAGTGGGCATGGATGGAAATGAGCTTAGGCCCCCAGTATAATAGATACACTGCTATAGCCGCTTTTGAGCAGAGATGGTTGGAGAAAGAGGGAATTATAACCCTGATGATGCCCTTACGGTATTTTCCTGCTAGGTTAGAGGATGGGAGACCATACCCTGCCAGTATTGCACACATCCCTGCTGATATCCCATACATTCCTAGACAGTACCCACCAGGGATCATTGATTGGTTTCCACAGTTTCCCGAGCCTGCTGGGGATGGTATAGAGATACCATTGAACTTTAGTCCTGAACCTGAACCTGAAATACCAGGACCACCACCAGAAAACCCACCTCCAGTTGAACCCCAAGAGGATGAAGTTCATATAGAGGAAGACCCTGAGGAGGACCCAGAAGAAGAAGAAGATCCAGAAGAAGACCCTGAAGAGGAGCAGGAAAACGAGGGTGAACCTGGTGTAGACCTACATGCTTTGCTCATGCAGGTGATTGCAGACACCAGGATAGCTGGAGTAGGAACTGGTAATCCAGTTGAGTCGGACGATGATGAAGTACAGGAGGTGATTGTGATTCCTGAGACTCCAGAGATAATATATATAGACTCTGCATCAGAGAGTGAGCATGAGGACCATTCAGTTGGAGGCCATATGGATTATGATCCCTTTGATGAGGTAGCTGCTACGGATTCAGAGGAGGACTAGTTTAGTTGGATGACTGACATGTTTAGTTAGGTAGATTTTTGGATATGATCCAGTAGCAATTTTGATGGATACTGATGTATTTTAGGACCTTTTGATGTATTTCGACTTTTGATGTATCTTTTTGACTTTTGATGTACTTTTTAGCTTCTGGATCAAGTTAGGTGTATGTTGTAATTAAGTTTGATGTAACCTTTTGTCTTGTACAGTTGTAAAGATCGAGTCTGTAGTAGATGATGTAAGTAATGATGTAAGTAATGATGTAATCGAGTTGTAAATTCGATGTATGTATTTGAAAGATTATCGAGTTGTATCTTTTGTTTTAAAGTTGTAATAGTGATGATGTAAGGTTGAATGAAATATACAGTGAAAGTTAGATTTCTAAGTACGTTGACTCTAATACTATTGTCATTACTATTTGATATGAGTACATATTGCAAGCATTTATTTATTTATAAATATTCTCTAAACAAAAGTAGGGATAACTTATAGATAGATATGAATGCAGGACTATAAGTTTAATTAGTAAGTGATTATGGCTGAAGCTGGAAACGGAAGTAATCAAGGAGGAACTGAAGGGAATCAAAACCCTCCACCACGAGCACCATCACCATCAAGAGAACAACATAGACAAGATTTACCTCCACCGCCTCCACAAGAAAATATGCCTATTGGGCAAATACTTGCCAGCATGCATACGATGATGAGACAGCAAGGACTGTTGATTCAACATCTTATGACTGGTAGTAATGTGGGAAACAGAAGACCCCAAGAAGTTGAACAACGAATAGAGCGACCTCAAGAGGTTAATAAACTTCCTGAGTTTATAAAAGCCAACTGTTATTTTGAGGGGAGATGGGTAGGCCAGATGTGGTTGATGATTGGTTAGCCCAAGTTGAACGGAGTTTTGAGGCTTTTAGAGTCCCTGAATCCCAAAAGTTATCTTATGGTACATTCATGCTAAAGTTAGCTGCAAGAGTATGGTGGGACTCGAGAGTAAGACAACTTGGAAATAACATTGATTGGCAACAATTTAAGGAGGAATTCAGGAAGGAGTATTTCCCTCATAGTGTCCAAAATAGAATGGTGCGAGACCTATTTGAACTAAAGAAGGGAGGTATGAGTGTAACCCAGTATGAGACTGAGTTCAACAGATTGTTACAATATGTACCTGGTTCATACCGAGACAATATAGAGTTGAAGAAAGATTTATTCCTTACTGGATTTGACCCCACAATGTGTTGCAAGCTGCTGGATTATGGTTTTACCACTTACAATGAAGTGGTAGATAAAGCAAGGCAATTGGAAGATAATCGTGTAAGGATGCAAGCAATGTGGAGTCAAAAGATTAATAGAGGATATCGACCAGGACCATCATTTAAGAGATCATATCCTGGTGCCTCTAGTAGCAATTCTGGACTGAAGAGAAGGAGACCAGTAACTCTGGCTAGTAACCCAGCGCAGTCAATACCGAGTGTGAGTTTTTATGACAAGGATGGTAATGTCAAATGCTGGAAGTGTGGTGCAAATCATTTTCCAAGAAATTGTACTCAGCTAAAAGGGAAATGTTTTATATGTGGAGATCCGAACCATGTGCTGAAGGCATGCCCTAAGATGAAATTGGTGAAGTGTAGTAAGTGCGGTAGAAAGGGTCATTTCTCCAGATACTGTCCACAGTTTGTACAAGGAGCTAAGCGAACAGAAGGTTTTGATAACACCACTGCACCTGCTCGTATCTTTGCTTTGGAGGATATGGAAATTGAGGAAAATGAGGATTTTTCGGATTTTATGGAAGAGTACTACCATGACGATGTTGAGGAGCTCATGGGAGTGGAAGAAGAAAATGATGAAGGACTTGTAACTGGTATGTACTCAGACTATTTATTTTAAGAATAATTCTAAGTGTGAATTAAATTGAAATCTTTGCATTTTAAGATTTATGAATGTTAGTGTAGTTGGTAACCATAGTAATAGTATATTCCAGGACATGTGCTGATAAATGGACAACCTGCTTTTGTACTGTTTGATACCGGTGCATCACATTCCTTTGCAAGCCAGAAATTTGTACATGAACAAGAAATTAGTGTGGTTACTGTTAATGTAACTTATAAAGTTAGAACTCCGACTGGGGAGAAAGTAACAACCCGAGAAGTAGTAGCAGATGGTAGAATAAAAATCCAAGAGAAAGAGTATCCTATAAGTCTTGTGATATTACCTTTACAAGGTTACGATGTAATAGTGGGAATAGATTGGTTGTCTAAGAATAAAGCCATTATGGAGTGTAGGAAAAAAATTGTCGATCTTAATGATGGAGAAACGATATTTCAAGGAAAAGCCGGTGGAAGTAGGTTGAATATATCAGTGATGGAGATATGTGATGAACAATTTGAGACAAGAGTAAAGGAGGATGATTGGACATTTTGTTGGGTGTTTGCTGTGGACGCAGAGAAGGAAATACCCAAGGTAGCAGACATACAGGTAGTGAATGAGTTTCCAGATGTATTTCCGGAGGATTTACCAGGGTTAGCTCCACCCCGAGAGTTGGATTTCAATGTAGAATTAGTTCCTGGAACTGAACCTATTTCGAAAGCCCCATATCGGATGTCACCCATAGAACTTCAGGAACTAAAGAAACAACTTCAGGAGCTATTGGATAAAAAGTTTATTAGATTGAGTGTCTCACCGTGGGGAGCACCGGTATTATTTGTGAAAAAGAAGGATGGTACTATGAGATTGTGTATAGACTATCGGGAGTTAAATAAAGTTACCATTAAGAATAGGTATCCGCTACCTCGCATTGATGATTTGTTTGATCAACTCCAAGGTGCAACTGTGTTTTCTAGAATAGATTTGAAATCAGGATATCATCAGTTACGAGTTAAGCCGGAAGATGTGCATAAGACTGCATTTAGAACTCGATATGGACATTATGAATTTTTGGTGATGCTATTTGGCTTAACGAATGCTCCGGCTGTATTTATGGACTTGATGAATCGTATATATCAACCATATTTGGATAAGTTTGTTGTGGTATTTATTGATGATATCTTGATTTACTCAAAAACCAAGGAGGAGCATGCGGAACATTTACGATTGGCATTGCAGAAGTTGAGAGAGAATCAATTGTATGCCAAGTTAAGTAAATGTGAGTTTTGGTTGGATAGGATTGCTTTTCTAGGTCATATTATATCTGGTGAAGGAATCTCTGTAGACCCTGATAAAGTGAAAGCAGTAATGGACTGGAAGCAACCAACCACAGTGACTGAGATAAGGAGTTTTCTGGGTATGGCTGGATACTATCGACGGTTCATAAAGGATTTTTCCAAAATCGCCAAACCATTGACTCGATTAACCCAGAAAGATGTAAAGTTTGAATGGAGTGAAGAGTGTGAAATGAGTTTTCGGGAGTTGAAGAAACGACTGGTTACAGCACCAGTGTTAACATTACCTGATCCGGATAAACCTTATAATGTGTACAGTGATGCTTCACGAAATGGATTAGGTTGTGTATTGATGCAGGATAGAAAAGTTGTTGCATATGCATCAAGACAATTGAGGCCACATGAGAGGAATTACCCGACTCATGATTTAGAGTTAGCAGCTATAGTGTTTGCCTTGAAAATTTGGAGACATTATCTTTATGGGCAACGGTGCGAGATGTACACTGATCATAAGAGTCTAAAATACTTCTTTACTCAGAAGGAGTTGAATGTATAAATGGGTATATATATGTATATGTACATAGTATTTATTTTCGTATATGATTTATACATGTAGTATGTATTTTTGTCCTCCATGTTTTCGCAACCGCTGTGATCGTCAGTGAGATTTAAGTTTAAAAAAGAAACAAGTAACTAGTAAGGGGAGAAAATGAAAATATTTTAAATATGATGCTTCACACACCCATTCAACTTTTCAAACAGAGCACATGTTTAAAAAAAATTTGTAGTTTGTATGTGAATTTCATTATAGGTAATCCGTCATCTAATTAATTTTCTCAGACAGAGCACTTATGTTACCAGAAAAAGTCAGAAACAATTTTTCCAACATATCGTCTAATTAATTTTCTTTCTTTTTTTTTAAAACCCAAACAGAGCACTTATGTTACCACTTCCCAACATTTAGAAAAATTGTAACCAAACTTATACCATATCACTAACTGCAAACAAAGCATTTATGTTGCCCTTTGTATACCCTTAGCCTTTTGCCCTTAGCCTAAACTTACGTTGTAGGACAGGTCTGCCTTCCTTTTTAGGACAACCGTATGAGCACAATAATAATGGCCTCTGAGAGAAACACATTTACCTTAGGACAATAGTTAGTCTACTTTCCATTGTAACTTCATACAGGTTGACTTTAGATTTGGCCTATGGTTTTTTTAAGTCAATATGGCTAAGAGACTTATATCCAAAATTTTCTATTAACATTTTCTTTTTCGCAACCTCTTCTCCTGTACACAAGCACGCAATCTTCTTGATTAAAAGTTGGTGTTAGAATCTTGCATAGCTCATTCAAATGAACAAAAATTATAATCATCATTAGTTCAAGTTAAAGATAAACTCTTAAAAAATTCAAAGAAAAGGAGAGAGAACTTAAAAATAATAATTCTTAAATTTGGTTATAAATGAATTGATCTTTTGGTTTTTACCAATGTTATTCATAATATTTTTTATAATAACTAATTTTCTAATAAACTTTACTAATTATAACTATTTATTATTTTATTTAACTAACTAATCTTAGTAATTACAACTATTGGTTAAGTTGTCTAATTAATATCTAAAATCATAATAGTCGGCAAGGAGAGGAGAGTCAGTAGTTAAACATGTTCTTAAGGCTCAGTGCAGAGCTATCCCATGTGGTTGAATCTTCGAATTTTCAACTGATATCCTTGCAGTGGAAGACTGAAATTTCCAGGATCAATGGGTGGCCTAAGACGTTGCTTGTCTTGTTAATGTCTTGGTCCAGCGTCCGAGCAGCGCTATGTTGGGTCGGGTAGGCCGTCTGACCAGGCTTGGGATCGGTTCATAGACAATACTCATCCAATAATATTATCATTGCCATTACATATTTTTAGAACTAAATGAAAGCTTTCAAAGAATGTTGGACTTTTCCTATTAACAATTTATAAAAATAATAATAATAATTCAAAGAAGTTGGTTCCATTTTTTGAGAATGGAAAGTGGCCGAATGAATTATACAACTCGAGATAGAATATGATTATGAAAGAAAGAAGAAAATAAGCAGATGAGAGATGACTACACGATGGGGAAAGTAAACAGAAAGCAAATAAAGTCATGCAAAAGACGAGCAAAGGAAAAAGGAAAGTGACAGCAAAATTCCGGGATCCCTCATAAATATAGGCAGCAATTTTTCCTTTGGCCATAAATTACTCTTTTTTTAATTTTATTTTCAACCAATATGATATAATAACTTAATAAGAAAGAATTAAAACTAATCCATTTTATTAAAAGATCAATATTTATGATTAGTAAAAAAAGTGAGGTCGAAAGAAAATGAAGAAGTGGAGGTTGTAACTTGTACCCTTGCTTGCTTTCATACAAAAGGGGAGGAGGACATTGAAAAGGGTGGACCGGGTTTTTTTAGGGAAAATGGTTGAGGGTTGGGTTATGGTATGGATCACTGGGACTCCACCTTCTTAAATGTCCTATTTTCCATTTTTCCTTTTCTCTTATTTTCTAGGTATAGTTAAACTGTTAAATTTTTATAATATAGCACTGATAAGTTTTTTAGTTCAACGTTTGGCTTGCATGTACATTAGAGTTACTAGACAAAAGAATATTGATGAATCGAGGAAAAACTAAAAACTTTATATTATATATTTGATGGTATAAAAATCATTTCATATGATATAAAATAAATATATTTTAAATTTCCAAAAGCAACCTTATTCTAAGTTCTTAAATCACAATGTTCAACTTTGCTATAATTTACAATATGAATAATTAGTTTTAAAAATTTTTTCAATTATAAATATTTACGTATAATACTGCACACACTATACATGGTATAAGAAAATTATACTCTCATGTTTTTCTTACATTAGGTCTTCTACTTCTCTTTGTACTATTTAATTCTGTTGAACAAATGTTACCTTAGTAAGATGTTAGGTGTACAATTTTTGGATAGGTACACTTTAGGAATTTTTTTTTTTAATAAATGATTACTGAATTAACTAATAGTACAAGTATTATTCCTTTTAATTCATTATCCTCATTTTTGGTTAGGTACACTTTAGGAACTTTTATTGGAATGCCTACTTTCAATTAATTAGCTGTAGATTAGTATTTATTATGCAAAGAGATTTAAAGATTGCTACTTTTGGAATCTTTTATTGACGAATTTTAAATATTAATATATTCTTCAAGACACTTTGAAGATGCAAAAGCACTTTTTATCTTTTTTAATTCTTTTAGGTTTGGGAATGTTTCCGACATTAACGATGATATTATAGTGCAATTGTCTTTTTACTAAATTAGGAATTTACAAAGATTTATCAGGACACTTTAGTTTCTGACCATAGCATATATGTTTATATTGCATTCTTAGATTTATATTTGGTGGAACATCACATTATTTTCATCAACAAATTCATAAAACTTTGATGATGGAAGGCAAAGAATAAGATGGGAGCTCTTATTTTCAATTTCAATTAAGTGGATCTAGATGAATATGGCAACTTTGCTGACTCAAGCTTTTGGACGTAGAGACCGTAAACAACGGTTTATTTTATGCTTTATAATAAGGTCAATACCGTAGATACTTAGTTAAAAAGTTTTCGAATTAAGTGAGGTTGAGTTGAAATGTCACAATTAGTATCAAGATCGACACAAATTACATTTTACTTGTAGTCATCCATTGACTTTTTAAATGACTAAGATAGTCAACGCTGTAATTAAATGCTAGTGATGTAGGGTTTTGGTAGTTGCTAATGCTCTACAAAATTCGAGAGAAAAAATAGAATGCCCCGTGAGTAATAAAAAGATAAATTTCGAAGGATCATCTTAGAAATTTTACAATTTGTACGGACCCAGAATTGTTTTAAAAGTTGGTAATTACTGGCTTATAAAGCTAATGTGGCATTTAGTCATGTCTATTTAATCAACTAAAAAACACAAAAAATCAAAAAAGGAAAAATACTTTGGAAACTAATAAATAGAAAGAAAAGATTATGGAAATGATTAAAAAGCCTGGAACATAAAAAAGAAAAAAAAATGAAGTGATGCGAACAAGGTAAGACATTTTCCAACTACGCCCTAGGCTTGGGGAGGTTTAGAAATAGCCAAATATATTGGGTGGACATCATCAACAAATTTGGTCATTTTTGAGCTCCGTACCACAATTTGAATTCAAAATAGGCCAAATTTATAGGTTTTTTTCACTATTGTTAAGCCAAGCCTCTAGTCAAATCAACCCGATTTAACCAAAACCAATATTTAGGATATACAAGTTCACTGTTTAAACTTGCTTTTCATTTAACCCCTACTGAATTGGCTTAACCCAAACAATTCAACTATAATCTGATCGACTTGGTTAGGTAGCAATCATTAACATATTTGGTAATTTTTTGTCTCCCAACCAACTACAATTCGAATTCAAAAGTCAGCCAATTTATAGGTTTTTTTAATATTGTTAGATTGGATAGATCCGGTCAAATTAACCCAATTTAACCGAAACCAATATTTAGGATAGACTTATTCACTATTTAAACCTACTTATCATTTCAAAAGTCAACCAATTTATAGGTTTTCTCACTATTATTAACCGAACTAGTTCTCAACCCGATTCAACCGAAACCAATATCATTTAAACCTTAAACCCTCGATTCAATTGTTAATCGAACTAGTTCTCAACCCGATTCAACCGAAACCAATATCTTTTAAACCTTAAACCCTGGATTCAATCGAATTTGGGACAAATTGATTCACTATTTAAATCCACTTCTCATTTCACCCCATCTAAACCAGCTTGATCCAAGCAGTTCGATCAACTTGACGGATTCTAGCGACCCAAAGTGGGTCATAGGATCAAAAGCAAATTGATAAATTCATCCAAGCAAATCCCATTTACATTGGCTTACTTCACAAACTCGATGACTCTAATATAAAGGAGATGGATACTCATCGAAAAAGCCTTGTGGGACAACTAATCTAACATTTGGATTACCTCGGTCAAATTGAGAGAGCAAAACGTATGGGTTAATAAGGTTTTGTCTCAAAGTATAGCTTCTACATTCACTTTCAATTCCAAACAAAAGAAAATGCACCAAAACGAAATTCCGCAAGTCATCCCCATTTCGACTTTATCTATTAGAGATGTGAAAGCGACATGTCCAACCTATCCTTGCGATGGCAAGTATCTACTGCAACATTCGTGAAAATGAATCGCATTCATTTCTCTAAATGGAGGAGGTTGAATCCTTTAAACTCAACATACTGTAACCTTTGCTTCTTTTTTATTTTTTTTTTATTTTTGGCCTCTTTTATTATCATATGATTTACATAGGAGCATATATATTTAAAAGAAGCTAATTTTTCAATGGATTTTATGATCTTTTTTTGAAATAGGTATGACGTTAACAATTTGTTGGCTAATATTAAATCACAATCTACCTGTAGTCAAAACTTAAACTTTTTACAATCAAATGAGTCAAAATATATATATATATATATATATGAATGATTATTATTTTACTAATTTAGTCTTATCTAATAGGCTATTACTATGCCAAAAATAACCTAAGGCAACACAAAATTCATAACCCATTAAACAACCGATGCTTAAGATGCCTAAATGCATCCATTTTTTTTTTTTTTATGTTGCACAAAAGGTTGTCTAAAAGCAACATTATAACAATTGTTACTACAAGAACTTTTATGCAACATTATGGCAACAAATATATCATATTGCTAATAATTGTTTGAATAAAGATAACAATTTATACAAATTGTTACCTTATCTCATTAAGTCTTCATAACTATCGTTAAACTGTTACTTATATTAATAAAATGTACAACTACAATAAAAAGAAAAAAAAAAACAAACAATCATTATTTTATCAATATGATCAATTAAAGATGTCATAAATTTATAACTAAGATGAACTAAACTATAACATAAATAGAAATTTTCTTTAAATAATTTCCTAAACTAATATTTATTGGCATATTATATACATTAAGAAAGTTTTTAACAAAAGAACAATGAAACTTATCGATTTATTAAGATAACTTCAAATCCTCATTTATTCAACAATATTTTACAATTAAACTAAAACTAATATCTCACTCCATAAATTTGGCAAAAATTAAGGCTAAGATTTAACTAATTTATACGATAATAAATTGTATAGAGATAATTTTATAATGAGATATTCTGTAAATAACTTATATTTAGTAATAAAATTCAAACATATAAAAAAGAAATGAAAAATGTTGAAAATGACGATTATATCCATTATTTATAAATATCTTTCATATATATACTTTCGAAAACCTCTTTCTTGATATACTTGCAACATCTATAATGTTTTCACTTTTCAATATCAAAATCTCTCTTTTTTTTTTTCTTTTAATTTTTTATCTTAGAAACATAAATCTATGTAAGAAAAAAAATAGTTATAATATAATCATAATCTTTACATGATTTGATACAATTTATGTAACTTTTCATCACTTCTAACTTGTTACTAATTGAAGTTTTTGCCATTTATAATATTTTGTTTTATCACATGCAACTTTTCATTATTATATACTTTTTCTATTCAAATGTTTTTTTCTATTAAAAAAAATTGTATTCAAGAGATATGTCTATTACAAAAAAAAAAAAAAAAAAAAAAACTTCTATGAGTTTCTAATTTTACATGACTTAATTAGAAATAGTTAACTGTACTAAATGAAATTGCATTCTTATCCTTTAAAGAATTGCAATTCTTTACATAAGTTTAACACATCATATGAGTATGAAACAAATAACCAATGTGTAATATATATTTATATAATTAAATAACAGTATCATTACCATATTTATAACAACCTATGAATGTACATTAGAAAAGATTCAATGAGTATTATAGTGATAAGTTGTTATCATATATGACGTGTATAAATCTCGAATAGTAATTGATTTGAAAACTATACATTTTATTATTATATGCACCAATATCTTATTGGTATTTATACGTTACGTACACATTACATGTGGTGCATGTAGATACCCAATTTTTATCCCCTCGTTTTTGTTTTTTAAAGGGTCTTAATTCAAAAAATAAAATAAAATGGAATAAAATGAAAAATGAAAAAAAATACAAAAAAATGAAGAAAAGAAATTTTTTTTTTTTTTTAGGAAAATAGATTTTTAGAAAGTAAAACATCTTAGGGTTAATCAATTTGATTTTAGCTCATTTCAAGTAACTTTATTTTAGATAGATACATAGCTTAATTACAATTTAATTGTACTAAATATCAAGATACAAGCTAACGACTTAACAGATATGGATTTGAGCACTAGTATTGGATTACCTTAAGATCATGGGTTCGGATCTCACTAACCATACATATGCCTTTTATATTTTCTTTCATTTGCAAAAATTGGTTAAGCGTATAGGATTCAAATATAATTTTAAATCTGATCAAATCTTTTGAATCTAATAAAATTATATTTAAATCCGATGTGAAAAGGATTTGTGCAATTCAAATCTAATTTGGATCTTTATCAAATCAAATTTGAGTCAATATAAAAGATTCGAATCTATTTTAGATCTTTATTAATTTAGAATCAATATGATCTAAAAGATTTATTTCCAAGCTTCTATAAATACCAATTGCATAGCATAAAAGAGGATTCAATTACACACTTACCCAAACACTTTCTCTCAACTAGCCCTTATTCACATCTCACGAACCTAACTTTACAATTCTATTGACCGCACACTCACAATTCACTAATACAGTCCACGCATACAAAAATTCACGTATACACTACCTATATACTCACATTAAACCAAATAGCATCAATCCTCACACACATATGTCCAGTAGATGAACAGCACTGTACATTGTAACACATGCCCAACAACTCCAACTCGCCAACTTTGCACGACGGCAGACATGCCCACGTAAGCTCATAGCATGAACACAACTAGTAACGCATGCACATCTTCAATCCTCATACATAGTAGCCATTAGATTCACGAGCACTTCAGACACCGATCACATCAAAATGCTGCTACATACATAATCATAGTCCTTGTGCAATACAGATAATGTCATGCCTAGAAGTGACAGAGTCGTAACAGTCTCACTATGCAAATCATTCTAAGATAGAGATTAACCATACAACAACTATTTTAGACCTAATTTACATAAGGCGTTTACGTCTAATCTGCTTTAAAATAAACAGTTCATACATTAAACAAATTATTTACTTGGGAAAGTATGAAAATATACATAAAAATACTAAGATTCAAATATTACAATTAATATTTGTAAGGTTTCATTATATCGTATTATCTAAATAATAATTTATTGAAAAATGGAAGATTCTAAAATAAGAACTAAGACCTTAGAAATATATATGTTCTTCAGATGTATTTCCTCGCTCCTTAGAATTCAACAGTTGCTAGCTTCAAGATAAATATAGGTCGCTTCCTAGCTAATACTTGCAACAAAGTCTATAAGGATGTGAGTAACCAACCGCTCAATAAATTAGAATGGAGACTTAAAACTCTACATCAAATACAAATGGGGTTACCAACCAAATTAGTTAGATGCAATACATGTAAAAGCAAATGCCATCACATGAAGTTATTCGGTCCGTCTTAAGATTAGAGAAATTAAACCCACTTTGATCCAGCCTAAAGAGTTTTTATTTAATACAACAGATCACGACTAAACCTAATATTGTGCAATGAAGAAACTACTCCTCCTGCAATTACCTTCGAACCATTAACTTCACCATTACCATGACCTCCTCACTTGTTAATTAGTTTGACTAAGGATAAAGAAAGGACCAATTATGCTATCCAGCACTATCCCTTTAAAAAGGGGTCGAATTTGGCTGGAGAACCCTAGGTTTCCCTTAATTGGTTGCTATTGCAGGTCCGATTTATGATTATAAGTCATAAATTTGGTTAGGTCCAGTTTAGGATATTCAATCATTTCATACAAATTGCACAATACATGCCCAAATAGTAAACCAAAATCATATCATCAAATGCAAAGACAAGCATATACAGGCATAAGCACGGTTAACTCTCTAACAATCACAACTAAGTATAATCTCAAGTCTCTAAGCACTATTAATAGTACTCCAAAATTTTGTAACATATTAATCTTAACTTACCTAGACTTCCCACTTGCTCACTTAAGGTGCGACTTGCTCACTTAAGGTGCGACTTGCTCAAACCATTGTTGATAATCCTCTATAATTCAAATGTTATTTCAGTTTCCACATAACTACTATAGATTGATTTTATCTTATAACGCCTATTGTTATCTTTAGTTTAGAATTTTAGTATATTTAATTATTCAAGTTTTTAAGTCTCTTACATTATTCCCAATTTAGGCTGGGTTCTGATTTACTTTTGGAGTTGGTTTCTAAATTAAGTTCTAATTCAATTTCAACTACAAAGTGTTATATGCAAATCCTCAGATCTCGTTTTGAACCATAATTGAAATGAAGCACATTATGCTCAAGTATCCTAAATATCATATTTGATCTCAAAAGTAGCACTCTAGTCTATACGGTATACCATAATCCAAAATTTAGTTATCGAATTTGCTCTTGATGTAAGAATAACCTATGTTTTTCATGTAATTTCATAAACTCCAATTCCAAATTAGATTTCTATCATATTTATATTATTATAATACCGTAAATTTTTATCTAATATTTTTCACTCATTTATTTCCTATATACACATACTATGTAGTACTACATATTATATACTTATATCACCTATCAACTCCTTTAATACTATACATATTATCTTTTACTACCAATAATATATTAAGATTTCTAATTATATTCTAAATCAGAATTTTAACCTAATTAACTCTAAATCACAAATTTAACTTAATTATACCCATGTACCTACATATTATGTATAAACTATAGGTAAATATACAATAATTAGTATCCAAGCTCTATTAAAGATATGGAAAATATATTACACTCAGTAAATATTTGTTGTTATTTAATGGTCATGAAAAAAACTAAGATAGTTTAATATATATTATTTTTTGAAATATCAATTTTAGGTTCAATTTTACTAAAAATTAGCTTAAAATAGGTAAATAACCGAACAAAACTATAAGATTCAATTGAATATTTCCCAAAATCATAACTAAGCTTTAAAATTCATTACAAATTAGAGTCATTAAGAAATTTAATTGAAAACCTATTATTTCTCTCACATGAAAAACATGGTAGATTCAACAAAATAATTTTTATAAAAACTAAATGTATATTTATCAAATATTATTTTTATTTAAATTAAATATATCATATGAGGAATATGTACACCAAAAATTAGCTCAAAATAATACTATTTACTATTTTTGAAAATTCATACAAATTCATTGGAACGAGGACTATCTTAAGGAACCTATATAAGCACTTATCGTTCTAAAAATATGGTTTGATATTCTAATTTTACATCTAAAAATACCTAGATAAAAACCCAAATTTATAATTTTTCATATTTTAAATTTTATATTTTTACTAAAATTAAATAAATTCGAAAGGGAATAGAACTTACCAATTGAGCCTTCAGGCACCAACGGTAGCTCCACCATTTTTACAACTTAGGCATGGGATTACTATTTGGTAAATGGTGGATGTTCCTCTTTAGATGGTTGTCGGATATAGGTTCCCTTTAAAGTCCTATTTTCACTATAATTTTAATTTTTTTTTTTAAATTTGGTTTTTCCTCTTTTCTCTACTCTCCCTAAATTTTTCAAATTCTAAACTAACCAAATGAGTTTTTGATAGTGGGTTTCTAACATTAAAGGGCTGCTTTGATTATTTGATGATTAATTGGTGCATTTGTCCCTTATCTTTTCTTCTTTTTGCTTTTTTAGTTGGTTATTTTTAATTAGATGATTTTTTTTCTTTAGTTTCCAGCTTGCCATGACCCACATCTAGACATTTTCACATTTTTTTTCTTGATTTTTTATTAATTATTTATGAATTTTATTTAATTATTTAGTATTATTTAAATATTTTTTAGGTATTTTAAGTAGTTCATATTTCTACCTCTATGTAAATATATATATGGTTTAAATAAGTATTCCTAAATATTATTTTTTTTATTTTTTTATTTTTTAGTTCATATAATTTATCTCTATCAATTCTTAGTTATAAAACTCTTTTTAGTTCTTTTTTAAAAAGGGGAAATTTACAAAAAATTTAATATTATAAAATTAATTTCTTTGTTTATTTTCCAAATCCAAATTACATTTTCACTTTTATTTTTCCCCTGGTTTGTCGTAAAATTGAGCAAATCGAAAATTTACTTGTTTCCCTAAAATTTAAGGTCAAACCCAAAAATTAATTGCGAAGTTTATGATAGTAGCGCCTAGAATACCCCCCACACAAACAAAACTTTTCCCTGTTTTTTCAATCGGGAAGCAGTTTTTTTTCCATTATTAAATCAACAAAAGCTCTCACAAACGTAAAATACCCCCCATGTACAAAAACCCTGACCAAAACCCACCTTCAAGCTGCTTGCCATGCCATGGGCCAACCCTTTTTAAAAATGAACAGCTACCACCCTATACTTGCATAGTGTTGTTGTAGGGCTATACCCCATATCGAATTCCTTCCATCTCCTTAAAAAAACCCCAACTAAAAACCACCCACTCAATTCCCCGGCCCCCCCTTCATCTAAATAGATCGCCCTTTCCACTTTCCCCTTTGTCCCTGCACCAATAGCCCCGCAAATTTAACCAACCCCCAACATGGGGCCAAATTTATCCTTCTTGCACATGCAACCCAAACCGATCCTTGATTTTTTTTTTAAAAAAAAAAAAAATTAAATATTTGTATTTTTTTTAATGTGGGTTTTTTAGTATTTTAAAAAAAAATTATATTCTTAGTTTATAAGAATTTTGTACTTGGGGGTTTTTTAAAATTTTTTCCATTTGGGAAAATTTTTTTTTTAGAAAAAAAATAAAATTAATTATTTTAAAAAAAGGGGCTTTTAGAGATTTTAAAAAAAAATATAAAAAAATTGGCCTTTTAAAATTTTCTTTAAAAAACTAATTAATTAAAAACCGTAGACAAAAAGGTTGTCAAAAAAAAAAAAAACAACCCAAATTTTTAAAAAAAAAAACTACAAATCAATCCCCGACTAGCATAATAAAACCTTGGATGAAATTTTAAAATCGTAAAATTTAATTTTTATTTTTTTTTTTATTTTTATTTTCCCAAAAATATAAAAATTGATATTTAAAGAATAAAAATTTTGGAAAATTATATATCCCTTAAGGTTTAATGGCCCCCCAAATTCGGAATCCTCTGTTTTTTTATAAAATTAAAAAAAAAAACCATAAAAATCGTAGCAATGGCCCAATTGTTTATGTTCCTTTTTTCCGACTCTAGTGGGGGTGACTCCCAAAAATTTTTTTAATTGGGAAAAAAGAATCGAATTTTCCCAATTTCTTTAGCAAAATTAATAATGGGGTTAGGTTTAGTTAAAGGGAAAAATGAATCAAAAAAAAGAAATTAAAAAATTTTGGTTTTTAATATGACCAAAAACCATTATTTAAAAAACACAATGATTGCAAAATTTTAGGCCTTTTTGGAACCATTTGATACGGGGAAACCTTCTTCAAAAAATTTACAAAAACCTATAAAGCACAAACCAAAAATAAGGGTAGCTGTGAATTTATTGATTTTCCTTAATGCTTTTGTAATACTTTCCCCCAAAACCCCATAAAATTTTGGATGGTTTTATTGAATTTTAATTTTTTTTTAAAAGGTATGGTTAATCAATCAAGGGGTTTTCAAAAATCCTGTCCACCCCCTCATTGGGCCCCAAAAATTATCCAAAGGGTTTTTTTAAACCTTAACCCCGATAACAAGAATTTTTAAGAAAAGATTGGGCCATCAGTTTTTGGGGAAAAGATCCCGGAATATTACTTTTCCGGCCCTGTAATCTTAAGAGCCCGAACTTGCTTTTCCTTTTGGCCCCCAAACAGCTAAGCCCAACCCTCAAAGGTACTCCCCCTTATTGTGAGCCCCTTTCTATTCAAATGAATTTAGTGCCAAAATTTAGAAATAATGTAAAAGATCTTTTGTAAGTTTTTGGGAGTTAGAAAAGCTAAGAAAATCAAAATTTTAAATTAAGGGAAACCATTAGAAGAGGGTGTCTTGCCCTTTTTAATGAACAAAAAAATGGATAAACAAGATATTTTTTGTGAAACCTTGAAGTGGATGGGAATCAAATCAATGCCTATTCTTGGGTTTCAAAACCCCTCTTTCCCTTGTGATAGATTCGGTTCACTTCAGAGTTTTTAGAAATTTAACCCATTTTTTTAAAGGGAATTGTAACCTTAGCACTTTTTTTTCACTTTTTTTCCTTTTGTTTTTTTAAAAAAAAAAAGAGAAAAAAGTTGGGGCCCCTTTTTTTTTTTAAAAACCAAGTGATAAAATTATAAAGGGGGGAAATTCCCCTTTTTTAGGATTTTATTTTACAAGCCAACATTATTTTTTTAAACTTATAGAAAAAAAATATTACAAAAGGGGCTTTTTTTAAAAAAAAAGGAAATTTTTTAAAGAATAAAGAAAAAAAGTTTTAAAAAAAAGGGAAAAAAATCTAAAACCTATTTATTCTAAATGAGAAAGTCTATTTAAAAAAGGGGGTAATCTATTAAAACGTCCCCCCCTTTTATTTAAAAAAAAAGGGGCCCCCTGAATTTTTTTTCAAAAAGAAAAAAGTGGGGGAAAAAGGGCCCCCCCCCCCAAAAGGGTTTTACTTATAGTTTATTTTCCTTTAAAAACTTTTGGGAAAAGGGGTCCCAAATTTCGATTTAAATTTTAACCAAATTTACACAACGGGGTGACCCCATCAATTTTTTTAAAAAGGGGAAAAAACCCCGCCAAAAAACATAGCCCCCTTTTGAAAAAGGGGGTTTAAAATTTTGGGTATGAAAGTCGAAGAATTTTTTGGAGGGCCCAAAAAGGTTTGCGATTTTGGGGGAAGGGGGGCAAAGAATTTTTAAAAATTTAAAAAAATTTTTCCCTTTTTAAACACTTAAACCCCCTTTTTTTGGATACATTCCCCCCCTTTGGGTTTATTTTGGGGGCATATTCCTAGGCTATAAAATTTGGGAAACTTTTTTTGGGGGCTTTTGACCCCAACATATTGGGGGGCTAAAAGGGGGGGCTAGGTTTTTAAGTTTAAAAAATTTTGGGGGATAAAAAGGGAAAAACCCCTTCCCTACCCCCCAAAGGGGAAAAACCGAGTAAAGGAAAGGGGCAACCCCAAAAGGGGTTCTCAAACCCCCAATGAAAAAACAAAAAAAATTTGGAAGGGACAAAGGAGAAAAAAAAAGTCTAAGTAAAAACCCAAAATTTAAAAAAAGAAAGTAAAAGGGAAAAAAAGGAAAAAGGGAAAAACCCTCTGAAAAAAAATATCATCAAAAAAAAAAAGGGAATAGAAAACCCCTTTTTGAAGATTAAAGAAAAAACGAATTTTGGGAACCCCCCTAAAAAAAAAAAGAAAAAAAAAATAAAAAATGACTAAAATACCCCTAAAAAGGGGTTGGGGAAATTTTTTTTTTTTTGGGTTTTTTTTCTTTAAAATTTTTTTTAAAAAAAAATAAGAAAGGGAAAAACTTTAAAAATTTCAAAAAATTAAAAAAAGTTTTTGTTAGGTTTTCCCCAAAATTAAGGGTTTTTGCCCCAATTTTTTTAATTTTTCTTTTATTTTTTTGTTTTTTTTCCCCGCTTTTTATTTTTAACCCTTTTAAAAAAAAAGTAATAGGGAAAATAAAAAAAATTTTTCAAGTTTTTTCAATTTAGATTTCAAGAAAACCCCCCAAAAACATAAAAACTTTTAGGAAGCCCCAAACAAAAAAAAACCCCAAACCCAAAAAAAGGCCACCATTAAAGGGAAAGTGACAAAAAAACCCGGGGTCAAAAATCCCCCCCGGGGGGGGGTTTTGTTACATAAAAAGGGGCCATAGAAAAGATGGTTTTTGATGGGCCCCCTGGGGAAACATTTTTATTTTTTCTCTGGGCCCCAAAACTATTTAAAAGAGGAAAATTTCCCCAAGGGGCCCCCCCACAAGAAGAATACAAAAGGGTCCTAAAAACAAAGGAAAAACTATGAAAAGGGACTGATTTTTTTAAAATTTTTTTTTTCCCGAAAGCCAACCCAAAAAATTCAAACTTGATACATATGTGGCTCTAGCAAACAAAAAGGGCAAAGCAAATTTTAAGGGGCCCAGTGTAGATATTTTGGGGAAAAAACTAAAAAAGGAAAAATAACTCGACAGTTTACGGGAAAAAAAAGGGGAATTTTTCGGGGTATGTAGATTTAAAAAAGGGAGGGACCCCCAAATTTTTTCAAATATGCATTGGAGCCCCCCTTTAGGAATTTTAAAGGTTTTCCAAAGTTTAAAAAGTATAAGCCTTTTATTTATTTCCCTTCCAGGCCAGTCATCAGCAAGCCTTTAAAAAATCCACGAAATAGCATGGGAAATTTTAAAAATCAAACCAAATGGCCCCAAGTTGCTTTCAAGAAAAAAATTTCCTCCCAATCAGCAATTAAATTCAAAGACGCCTTAGGCTAACAGGGCCCCCCAAACAATTTTTCTAAGGGCACTAGTCCCCTTAAGTCAAGTTTTTGAGGGAAATTGTAAAAAGATAATTTTATTCGGTATGAACTTTCCCAGTGGGCCAACATAAAACCCAGAGGGTTTTTTTTAAACCCTTTCTTTAAAGTGCAAAATCATTGTTGGCAAGTGGGGGGACTTTACCGTTCTTGCTAGAGATTGGGAACAAAAATTTAAGACTTTATAATGAAGGGTCGTTTCAATTTTTCTTTGTTAAAACCTTTAAAATCTAAATGTTTAAAAATAATCCTTTACCTGACCCCGAGTCCCTTTTTTGGTTTGATTTTTGGGTGACTTTACTGTCAACCTGATTAGTTTTTGATAAGAAACCTTTGGTTTTTTTTTTTTACACGAGCAAGTAGGCCAAAAGCTATGAGGTACCCTTTCATTTTACCGGCGCATAGAAAAAATTTTAAGGCCACCCCCCTTTAACTATCAAATAGTAAAAAATAGGAGGGAAAATAGGTTTTGTAATGGAGGAATTAATCGATCTAGAAGGGATTTACCACCTTTTGGGAAGAGCATGAGAGGAAGGTCTTCCCGGGAAAAGGGGGAAAGATAGAAAAAAATTTTCCAAATGGTTTTAAGGGTTAAACAACCTTTTCCAAAAAGATTTAAATTAAGTGAGTTTCCCAAATCATGGAACAAAATCGTAAGACTCCAGCGTAAATATATTGGGTGGTTTGTTGATTGAGTCCGGGAAACCCCATGGAGAAGTTTTATTTCACAACCTAAAGGAGGTTTAAAGGGCCCTGTGAAATGCGGGAATGAGAAAATGGGACTTGTCATAATAACATCTTTGGGCCCTGGGGCCCAAAATTTTATTTTCAAAAAAGGGAAAGGGGTTTGGCAAAGAAGAAAAAAGCAAAAAAAAACCCCCCTCTTCATTTTGGTTAAAGGAAATAAAAGATATTCCCTCATTACTAAAGTACTCATTGACAAACAGTCTTTGTGAACATTTTTCTACTGCTAACCCTTTGGGTTTGTTGGGGATTTGATACGACCGCGATTAGGCCTTCTTCCTTAACAGTTAGGGCCTTTGATGGGTCCCAAAAGAGGATTATTAGGGATGGACTTAAACATGAGTAGGGCCCTTTATAAAATTCAATTTTTTGATTTCCCGGTCATGGGGGTTTTCCCGGGATCTATTAACATACTTTAGGAAAACCCCTTGGGTTTTATGCAGCAAGGGCCCAACCCTTTTGGGTTTTTTACTAAAAAAATGGGAAATTTATCTCAAAATTTGGGCAAGTGAAATTTCAATTTTGGGAGATCAGTTTTTGAGGGTTTAAAGGAAACATTCTAACCCTTTTATAGGGGGTGAAAAAGGGAAAAAGGAGTTTGGTTTTCAGAGTTTGAAGTAGGCATGATTAAAAGTCTTGAGAGGGGGAAAAGAAAAAGAAGGAGAATTTAAGGAAACTAGAAATTGGTATTTTTAGGGTACCCCATTTTTGTCTTTTATTTTTGTTTTTTTTTTAAGTAGGTTTTAAAAAAAAACAAAAAAAAATAAAGTGTCAAGCCATATTAAGTCAAGTAGTATTGAGTTTTGCATATCAAGTCGAGTTGTATCGAGTCCCAAACATATCGGGTCAAAATCGTAATCAAATCAAGTTTAAAATGAGTCGAATAATTTTTTGGGTCAAATCGAAAAATGGTGGTGTCAAATTAATAAATTTAGAAATTTGTTAAAGGATCAAAATTTATTAAAATATTTTAGTTTAGTCTGATAGAAGTTGGATTTTTTTTCCAAATTATATTAGGCTTAAAAAAAGAAATTAAAAATTTTTTAAGTTTGGTTATTGGGTTAAATTAAGGGTTGGGCTAAGTCGGGGCCCCAGAAAATAGAAAGTAAAATTAAAATTTGGTTTGTTTGAAAATAGGTCAAATCTTCGAAGAATCTAAATTTGTTTTCTTTTCCCTATTTGAGATTTTTATCGTATTTCCCTATCTAGAGTTTGTTGAGATTTAAATCTAATCTTTAAAAAAAATACGAAAAAATTCAATTATGAAGGGTTATAAATTGTAAGTCGGTGGTTTATTTAAAAATTTTTATAATTACATACCCCCTAGTCATAAAAAAACCCAAATCTTCATCCATACATTTTTTTATAATCCTCAACACATAACAAATTTATACATAATCACTTACACACTATATTACTTCCCCTTCCAAAAAAAATTTAAAGAAACCTTTCCAACACATAACCCCACTCACATTTTGCTCCATCGATCGCTTACAAAACTCACAAATCCCCAATTTATAACAGTACAAACTCAGTTTTGATTTAGCTCCCTACCCTAATCACTGTACAATTTATTGCAAATTTTATACATTTTGTACAGTCCCAAAAAACAAAAATCAATTTTTACTCTCCCCTTTCACCAAAAAAAAATCATATTTCATGGTAAGCTAATCGACTGTTTTTCCCCTTGTCTAGTTTGATGGGTTTTTTTCTTTTTTTTATTTTATTTTCTTTTTTTTTTTAGTTTTTTTTTGTTCTTTCGTTAAAATTGTTAATAGTTTCCCTTTTTTATTTATTTTTTGAAAGTCCTTATATTAATTCTCATTTGGAATAATATTTTTACAAATTTTTATTCATAAAAAATCACTTTTTAAGAAAATTGAAATTTTTTTTCAAAAAATTTCAAACTTTAAGTGATCATCTTTTAAAAAAAAAAAACAAAATTTTTTTAGAAAAAATTTCATTTTTAAAATAAAATTGCACTTTTTTAAAAAAAAAATTTCATATTTTTGAAAAAAAGCATAGTTTGTATCTTTAAAATAAAATTTGCATATTTCATATTTTAGGTTTTCATATCTTAAAAAAGTTTTTGGATAAGATTGTATATTTTCCAAATTGGGTTTGATTTTTTTTTTAGGGGACGTTAGGAATTTTCAATTGGGAAAAATTTAAATTTTTTTTACTTCATTTGTTTTTATAAAAAAAAAAAAAAATTTAATCGGTTTTTTTTTCAAAAATTTAGAGATTCTTTTTTTCCCTGGTTTTTTAAACATCTTTTTTTTTATTCGAAGCATCTTTTTTATAGTTAGCCCTTTTTTTCATGTTTTAAACATTTTTTTACAGTTAGGGGTCTTATCCATAGGGTTTTTGTTTTTTTTTTTTTTTTTTATACTTTAGACATCTTTTTTCCCTTTTAGGTATTTTTGTAGTTTAGGTTTTTTCTTTTCCCCCTTTTTAAAGGGCATTGTCAATAGAATTATATTTTTTCATTAAAAAAGCACGTTTTTTTTATGATAATTTTCATATTAGATAATTTCATAAAAGTTTATCTTTTATTTTTTTTTTTTTTCTCCAAATTTTGTGCTTTTTAAGAGTTTTTTTTTTTTAAGTTTTGTCACATAGCAGTTTTTCCAAAAAAATAAAAAAAAAATACTAACTTAAGTTTTTAAAAAATTAAGTCTTTAGTTTTTTTTTTTAAATTTGGAATAAAAATTAGTTTTTTTTAGGATTTTTCTTAATAAGAAATAAATTAGTTAAAAAAATAAACTTGGCTCAATTTTCAAAAATTAATAAATATTAACTCACTAAGATTTTTTAAAGAACTCGTTAGTTTTATCTCAACTAGTAAGTATGTAAACACTTTAGGGCAATCGTCTAAAAAATAAAATAAAAATTCTCTCTTTAAATTCGTAAAAAAAATAATAAAAAATTCATTTTATTTATATTCTATACATCTTTAAATATCTTAGTATTTTTTAGAAAAATATAAAAATAATGCCCATTAATTGATTTTTTTTTATTTTTTATATTGCAACATAGTTTTAATACGTTAGCCCCTAAATTTAGTTTTTCTAGTTATTTTTCTAAAAATTATTCTTTTAGGAAATATGTAGAGTAGTGGCAACATTAGGGCCTCCCCCCCCCCCCCGAAAATCCTAATTTCATTTTCTACCCATTTAATTAGTTGACGACTCCAATTTTTTGAAATATTTTTTTTCCAAACATTTAAAAAATATGTTCCTTAATTTTATGTCAAGTAATTTAAATTAAGCAGGCTAGGCTTAATATGGTAAAGTTAAGGAAAACCAAAATAGGGCTCAACAGAACTTATGTCCTTGGCCATAACCCCACTCCAACAAAAGAATTTCAAAAGAAACAAGTGAAAGGCAAGAGAGGTGACGTAACTTTATTTTAAAGAGTCACATAAATTAAGTATAATTTAATTGTACTAAATGTCAAAGCACAAGCCAATGACCAAACGAATAAGCATTTGAGCATTGGCAGCTTAACATGGCAACTTAAGGTCATAGGTTTGAATCTCGCTAACCACACATATGCCTTTTATTTCTTCTATCATTTGTAAAAGTTGGTTGAGCATACTAGATTCAAATCTCATTTTAAAATTTATCAAATCTCTTGAATCTAATAGAATTATATTTAAATCTAATGTGATAAAGATTTGTGCGATTCAAATATAATTTAATCTTTATAAAATCAGATTTGAGATGATTTAAAAAGATTTGAATTATTTTAGATCTTTTTTAAATTTAGAATTGATATGATCTAAAGATTTATTTCTAAACTTTATAAATATCGATTACACAGCATAAAATAAGATTTAATTACACACTCACCCAAACACCTCTCGACTAGCCCTATTCACGTCTCATGACCCTTAAACTTCGTTGTCTACGGGACCGTTAAACTCACAATTCACTGATACAGTCCATCGTACACAAATCACTTACCACTACCTGCATAACACATTACACCAAAAAACATTAATCTTGATACACACGACCAGAAAACAAACAGTACTGTATATTTTTAAACCATGCTCAACCACTCCAACTCGCCAACTTTAGCCTTACGACAGTAGAACACGACCATGCAGCTCATAACACAAACACAACAAGCAACACGCTACATCCTTGTTTCACAAGCAACAGCTACTAGATTTACAAGCACTTCAAATGGCCGATCCATCAACACGCTGTTGATAAATGACCACAGTCCCTTACGCAACATGGACAATAGCAGTTTGTTAGTTAATACTCGTCTACTGTACATACAACGCCGTTTTACTAAATTCTAAGCATTGCTAAATCAACATAAGCAGACCACCACTCTTGTCCATTCACAATCTGAGCACAAGCTCTACATAAACAGTACAACACAGCCCTTGTCACTACAATTTCTTGACCAAAAAACCCAATTTCAAGTATGTCCCGCTATGCCCATCGACCAATGTTGTTAAAAATAGCGACAACCACCATCTTAATATACAAATAGCCATTATTACGTAGGGGCTTACCCTCACTATCAACAACTATCACTTCCATCCTCCACTAAAACCTAAACTATAAACCCCCATCAAACAATTACTACAGCCCCCTTCATCCTCACTACACCGATCAACCCTTGTTGGCATACATATCTATTGCCCCGTGTTGTTCAATAGACCTAACAACAAAACCCTCGGCTAATGCAAGATCAGACCAAAGTTCACTCCTTCATCACACTGCAACAACAATAGGTCTAATCCTTACTTTATTTTTAAAATTTTAAATATATTATATTTATTTATTTATTTATGTAGGTTTGCTTAGTAGTTGTTTAATAGTAATATTATATAAAATTATATATATCTAAGTTTAGGAACTTTTTTAGCATTAGGTTTTTTTAGAATTTCTCATTTAGGAAATTATTTTTTTTAGAAATAAAATAATAATTTAAACTTGTTTCAAAACTAGGACGTTTTAGAGAGTTTTCAAAAAATAAATTTTTAAAGAATTGATTGAATTAAAAACTAAAGTGGGTTTCGTTTTTCAGAAATTAAAAAGAATTAACATACTAAAGTTTTTGGAAAGAGCTATTGGTCGTTGATCCTAGCTAGCAAAAAAGTAGACATCTCCAGGGTAATATTAAAATCCGAAAAAAATTTTGGTTTTTTATTTAATCTATTTTTAATTCCTTAAAAATATCAAAAAAGGATAATTTGGAAGAAAAAACCCTAATTTCAGAAAATCTATAGTAGTACCCATTAGGGTTTAATAGGTACCCTCCAAATTTGTTGGAACCCTCTAGTTAGTTAGAAATTTTTTTTTTTTTTTAATTTTAAGAAAAAAGAACCATAATTTCCCAATTTCTCTAGTTAAAAAATTTAATATTAAATGGTTAGGGTTAGTATTATCATAAATGAAAAATGAGATCAAAACAAAAAGCTAAAGATTTAGGCTCAACAGCGTATAATGCCTAGTGAATTTTTTTTTTCATTAAAATGTCAATAGTGAATGTTTTTAAGTTAATTATATTATTTTTACTAATTTTTTTAAAAACTTTAAAAGAATTTAATTTAATGGTAAGATTTCTACTTAAAATGACTTCATACTAATTTTTTATATAAAATATTAGCACTAATTTGGAGAGATTTTGATTCACATATAATGTAATTTATTGCACTATAATGCTTTTATAAGCTTTTCACGAGCTATCCTTTCGATGAAATAGGTTTTTTTTTATCTAACCATATCTAAAAGAAATTGTAGTTGTTGAAAAGATAAGTATAAGCAAATTCTATATATTGTATCTTCATAATTCAAATTTATAATAATTTATCACACAAAGTATAAAAAGGAATAATTATGTAGAGTTGAAATTTTTTCATTAGATGAAATAATAAAAAAAAGGAAGTGGGTTTTTTTCCTTATTGAATCCAAAAAGTTAGATTTTAGATATACATAAAAATTACAAGCAAATATTTAAGTTATAAAAAACTTAGATGCATTATCAACTTTAAAACAAACAAAAACAATAATAAACTACAAATGTTTGACAACAAGTTCAAAAAATAAACAAAAAAGATAATATTTTTGAACTAAAATTTAAATGAAAATCTATTCAAATTGTCTAAAATGAAATTTTTAAATGATAATTTTTTTTCAATTTTTGATACTTTATTTATTGGTTAAAAGCAAATTATGATTTTATAAAACCTTAATAAAGAGAAAGCTAATAGTTTCTTAAAGACATTTTCTTTATATGTTTTAGTTTTCTATATCAATCTTCAATGAGCAATATACATAGTCTTGATTTTGAAAAAATTTTATTTAAAATTATGGATAAGAGTTGGATTTCTAAAACAAACCTCAATTTTAGCATACATTAAAGGAATTGGAGATTTTCTGGGTTTTGCTTTTCTAATTCGACCCTTAGGATGTTTTAAGGGGTAAGAATAGTAATTGGTTAGGAAAAAAAAGATTGTTTTTAAAACATTTTATTTTGAAAGGGTTTGATATAACATCTATTGAAAGGATTTTTCATGGGGAAAAATTTATTATCATTATGGGATAAAAGCAATGATATTGATAGAGAAGCAAGAGATGCTTTTGATGACATAGAAGGACTAATTCATGATACTTTCAAAGTTAATGAATTTGATTGTGAAGTTTTTTATGGGCCTAATGCTAATGCTTTAAAGTTCTTTAATTTACTTAAGAAAGTTAATGAAGAGTTACATCCTGGATGCAAGAAATTCTCAAAACTTTCTCTCACCATTCAAAATTTTACCTTATAAGATGTCTTCATAGAATGAGTAATGCTTGTTTTAATTCTCTCATGAAAGAGTTACAGGGAAACATTTCCTAAGCAAAGCTTCTCGAGTCTTTCAACCTTTCTGAGAACCCTGATTAAGGGTCTTGGACTTGATTATAAAAAAAACTATGCTTTGTCTAAAAACATTCTCTATTTAAGGAGGATGAGAATAAAGAGTCTTATCAAACATGTAGTACGTCTCGTTGGAAAGAAATTGTATTGTTAGTGCAAGTGACAATAGCAATAGTTTTTGGGTAAGAAATCTAAGATTCCAAATAAGGTTCTAAGGACTTTCCATTAATTCCAAGATTGCAAAGATTGTTTATGTCTTCAAAGATGGCTGATTTAATGAGATGGTATAAGAATGGGGGGATTGATGATGGAAATCTAAGACATCTAACTAATGGTGAAACTTGAAAAGATTTAGACTCTACTTATCATGAGTTTGCTATAGATTCTCACAATGTAAGGCTTACTTTGACTTCTGATGGTTTTAATCCTTTTAGAACCATGAATTTTTGTCATAGCAGTTGCCTAGTTGTCTTAATGACATATAATTTACCTCCATGGATGTGCATGAAGGCTGTGTATTTTATGTTGTTGTTACTCATACCTAGACCCTAATCCCCTAAGAACAGCATTAACATATATTTGAGGTCATTAATTGAAGAGTTAAAAGAGTTATGATTTTTTTGGAGTTTCCACATATGATGCAGCATTATTTTTATGAGCTAACGAGCCGAGGTGAAACAGGTAAAGTACTCCTTGAGTAGGCTAAGGCCTTAAAAAGAATGAGAAAATATGGTTGTACCCCAATAAGTGACTAACCAAGGTAAGCAAAAGCGCTCTTAAATTTAGGTAAATCACTCCTAGAGCTGGCCTAAAACCCTAAACTGAATGAGAAAACTTTAGTCGTGCCTCAGTAAGCTAATTAACCAATGTGGACAAAGTGCTCCTAGAGCTAGCTAAGACCTTAAACTGAATGAGAGAATTCGGTCGTGCCCAATGAGCTGACTAACTAAGGTGGGTAAAGTGTTCCTAAAGTTGGCTAAGACCCTAAATTAAATGAGAGAACTTAGTCGTACCCTATAAAGCTAACTAAACTAAGGTTAGCAAAATGTTCCTAGAGCTTACTAAGACCCTAAACTAAATGAGAGAATTCTATCGTGCCCTAATGAACTGACTAACCAAGGGAGGCAAAGTACTCCTAGAGCTAACTAAGACCCCTCAACGAATGAGAGAACTTAGTTGTGCCTCAATAAGCTAACTAACTAAGGTGAGCAAAGTGATCCTAAAACTTGCTAAGACCCTAAATTGAATGAGAAAACTTAATCGTGTCCCAATGAGTTAATTAACCAAGGTAGGCAAAGCACTACTAAAGTTGGCTGAGACCCTAAGGTGAATGAGAAAACTTGGTCATACTCTAATAAGCTAACTTACCAAGATGGGCAAAGCGCTCCTAAAGCTAACTGAGACCCTAAACTGAATAAGTACTCCTAAAGATAGCTAAGACCCTAAACTAAATGAGAGAACTTAGTTATACCCCAATGAGCTAACTAACCAAGGTAGGCAAAGTACTCTTAGAGCTAGCTAAGACCTTAAACTGAATGAGAAAACTTTGTTCGTACCTCAATGAGTTGACTAACCAAGATAAATAAGGCACTCTCAAGGCTGGCTAAGAACTTAAACTGAATAAGAGAACTTGGTCATGCCTTAATGAGCTAACTAACCAAGGTGGGCAAAATACTCCTAGAGCTAGCTAAGACCCTAAACTAAATAAGAGAACTTAGTCATGCCCTAATGAGCTAACTAAACAACGTAGGCAAAATGCTCCTAGAGCTTACTAAGACCCTAAACTGAATGAGAAAACTTGGTTTGGGCCCCAATGAGTTGACTAACCAAGGTAGGTAAGACATTCTTAAAGCTGGCTAAAACCCTAAATTAAACGAGAAAACTTGAGTTATACCCCAATAAGCTGACTAATCAAAGTGGGAAAAGCATTCTTAGAGTTGACTAAAACCCTAAACTGAATGAGAAAACTTAGTCATATCACAATGAATTGACTAACCAAAGTGGGCAAAGCATTCCTAGAGCTAGCTATGACCCTGAACTAAATAAGAAAACTTAGTTCATACCTCAATAAGTTGACTAACCAAAGTAGGCAAAGCGCTCCTAGAGTTGGCTAAGACACTAAATTGAAACCTAGTGAAGAGAAGTACCCTATGGGTTTACTGTGGGATTTGATGAAGTGAAGTGCCTTGTGGGATCGTATGAGAGAAATTGGTGAAAGACAGTGCTTAACAAACTTGCTAAGAGGATTTGATGAGGAGAAGCACCCTGTAGGCTCGTTTGAGAGAAATTAGTGAGAAAAAGTGCCCAACGAACTTGCTAAAAAAGGAATTAATGGAGAAGAATGCCCTAAAGGGTAATAGGATCCCTAAAATGAAAGACAGGATAGTGCCTTAAAGGTTAGCTGAAACTCTGAAAAGAATAAAAGAGGGGTTAGTGCTTTAAGAGTTGACTGAAACCCTGAAAAGAATAGTTGTTTCCATAATCCATCAATAAGGCAGGCATACCTTCAAGTTGACATCTTTACTAGTTCTTCTCATTCAACGATTCTAATCTAAATAGAACTGGTTTAAATGCAATCATACCTTTGTTTAAAGCTTCGAATGAGACTTCATATCCGAAACGTAGAAACTATCTGACTAACCCTTTAGTAACTAACGTAAATCCAAATACCTAGCTGCTACATGAGGAAGGTAATCAAAAAAGAAAGAAGAATAGCCTTGCAAATTTACTTAGGTTATTGGTGTGATAATGTTGATCGTGGTTGAATCAACTAGGATAAGTAAGCAAATGTGGATTTTAGGTGAGATGGGCTTAGCTTTCGCCTCTTGCTCCTTAGTACTTATAAAAAGCCCCTAGTGGGTGTAGCCACGAGGGGCCTTTGACACTCAAGTTAGTAAGGAGGACCAAGAGAAAAAGAGGACAAGCACTAAGGACCGAAGAGATAACGTTTACCCAGTATGTATATAAAGTGTTGATGTTAGGTAAGGAGGAAAAAATAGGGAAATAAGATGAAGAGGAATCTAGGGAAGTAAAGGAGAGAGAGAGAGAGAGAGTCCTGCCTTTCTATACAGCGTCCAGTGCCTTTTATGTGAGCTACTTAGATACGTAGTGATCTAAGGTTTGTTCATACTGGTCGCTAGTATATAGTGTGCTCTATAGTAGAGACTGAGCTACACTGTGGGCGGTATGTTGTGGTTAACTAGACCACCAAATTTACAGCTCAGAGGTTTGAAAGTTGTAGGGGTTATTGAGTATGCTGGTCATAATACGGATGAAAAACGTTCATTAATGAGCTGTAGTAGAGAGCAAGCGCTAAAGGCAAAAGTTGAGTCAGGATGCTGAGGAAGGGATCAGCTGATGTTTGATAGAAGGCCAGCTAAGCCTTGAGCTTATGGCAGATGGTTGACACGTATCAACTCGATGAACAGAGCAACCCACTCAAATAAGGTAATATATGGCTCACCAAGCAAGTCGCAGTATAAGGGATGGGCTTACTAATAGCTTGCACCCTTCTTAGTGTAATTGTATGGCCTTGCAAGTAAGTCACAATGTAAGGGATGAGTTCACTATTCACTTGCATGCACTTTGGTGTTCCCATTTGATGGGCTTCACCCATTAAGCCATAGTCCAAGCAAAAATCGAGTGTCGATAATACTATATTTAGTTTTTTTTTTTCTTTTTTTATTTTTTTTTGTGATTTTTCTCTTTTTTTTGTATATTACTAATGTCGAGGGTGTAAATAAATGGGTGAGGTATAGTAAGGAAATTGTTGAGAAAAGGGTACCTTAATGTAAAAAAAAAAAAAAGAAAGAAAGGAAACTGTTATATTGTGTTAATGGTAATCAATGCAAACAAATGGTATAGTTTATGACATGTACTCTCCAACAAACCTTCATACAATTGTGAAAAATAACTCCTACTACGGAGAGAATTTTCTCTCTCTACTAACTAAAGAGAGAGGCAACCCAAATGTTACAAGTATATACATTAAGAAAAATATCAGCAAACTGATAACTAAAAATTCATTTAAAAATAAACTTTAGCTAATTATATCTTGTAATCTCAAATTTTAAAAAGCATCCAAAATTTAGCTCACAACAATTCCCTACTGAAAGTTAAGTCAAATGTCAAAGGAGATACTACTGTGATTTTATTCTTTTATCTATTATGTTAAACAACATAGCATCCATAATTGAGTTAATGTTTGATATTTAATGCAACAACTTCCATTCATTAATTTTGTAGGCTTGTTAAGGGGGTAGAATCTTCTTCCATCTAATATGCTATATTCTTGGTTAAGATAAATCGCCAGACCCAGTCTCGAAGAAAATTGAGCATTATATAGTCAAGATCCAGCATTGAAGTCTTCTTAGGCTTATCTTCATATCATAATTGGTTTTCTGCAAATTCTTTACCATGCATTTGATTAATTATCAACTTTATGTCTAGACCAAGAGCATAATTTTTTTCCCCTTAATCTTGATTTTTGACATCTATACCATCCCTTTTACTTTATATCGACAAAATTTGATAAACCAAAATCTCTCCAAGTATTGTATATAGTGAACCAACTTACACCACCTTTAAAAGAGTAAATTGCAATTTCATAATCAGTTAGAGGCAAATCATCTCTTAAGCTTCTAATTACATTTATATTTGTCAACAACCCAGTTGAAGCATGTTTAATAAGCTATTCGAATTCAAGCTCCATATGCACATGATATTTGGACCAGGTTTGCCTTATTAGTGTATAGGCCGAGACTAGAAGCACATGACCAACCATTTAGATCCTAGACCGTACCCTCTAGAGCTTAACTAATCTCATCATGACAGCTTAAGCTATAGCATCATGGATAAACTTTTCAGCCATAGATTGAGCTTACAACAGCTTGTTCACCTAGTCTAAAGATATCTACAAAGCTCTCTCACCTTCTAACCTTAGGAACTTAGGCCTAAAAGCACACAATAGATAGGCCCTAATAGGGTCAAAAGACGATAGGTGAGGATAGCTTAATTAGATAAGAAAAGTCTATAGTTGGCATGTGCTTAGCTTGATAACCTCTCTCCTACAAATCTAATAGCATATCTTGAAGATATGGTTAAGAGGATGTTTGAGATACAATCCACTTTTCAAATAAATATCATCAATTATCTATAAATTCTAGGTAACTCCGTAAGCAAAGGAATCTCATTATTTTCTTACTCTGGCCTTTATTCTCTTTCTTTAAACACTCATAAGCCTAGTCTGACTTAAGTATCACTGAGGCCACACTTTAACTCATTTTAATGCCCCTTTAATAGTTTGTCTTTGTCAATTCACAAATTGCTTCTAACCTCCACAACCCTTACAAAAGTTAAGTATCAACAAAGTGGGGTAGAGGTAATCAAAGTATCTATACTTTTAACTTTTAGCAGTTTAGTCTTTAAACTTTTATTTTTTACAATTTAGCTCTTCTTTTAGTTTAGTTTTTAATTTAGTATGTCAGTTAATGGCAGAATTTACAATTGTTACAATCTTTTGCATTTTTGTGACTATACTTTAGTTATTATTGCATTTTAGTGTCTCTACTTTAATTTTAATGTATTTTAGTGTTTATTCACTTATCAATATTTGATTTTTCTTAATTAATATATCATATTAAAATTAAACAATTTGTTTATATATCTAATAATTTCAATCATACATAATTTTTATATACGATGTTTAATTTTAGCAAATCTTAAAATGTTCTTTTTTTTTTAAAACAGCAAATCTTATAATATTAAAGTTTTAAGATATACTTTTATTTGAAAATAAAATCTATTATTCATTGGGTATATGAATCAATAAAATTTTGAAATGTTCATAACTTGTAAGTTAAATCTTGTTTGAACTTATAACATGAACATTCTGACATACAAAATAATATAACTCTATATAATAATATTTTGTTGTATATCTGTTAGTGTCATGATATTGGTTTTTTTTTTTATTGTACAATCTCATAATTTACAAATCAAATATATTGCAACCTTCATTATTTAGTAGTTAAAACTTTGAAATTATGTGTTACATAAAAATTATTATTTTAAACTCAAAATTATAAGTGTATTTTTTCTTTACATTTTCATGCATAATTATTAACCTTATTTTTATGAACTTATTTATTTTTATTTTAAATAACCTTTATATGCTGTAAACATGTTTTTATTATTATTAATTTTACCAAAGATTTTATAAGCATATACTATTATAAATTTTTATACCCCTTAATGTAATCTTAAAATATAAGATTGTGTTCCTTAAAATTTTGTATTGGTTATAATCTTAAAATCATATTGACTTAAAAAAAAAAAAAAGATTTAGGCAAGTTTGCTTAAGGAAAATAACAATTTTTAAACATGTGATTTTAAGGCAAACTAATACGTTAAGGGATAAAAAAATTTACAAATAGTATATTATTACAAAACTTTTTGGTAAAATTATATGATAAAAAATAGTTTACAACATATAAAAGTCATTTAAAATAAAAATAAACAAAATCGATAAAAAGTAAAGTCAATTATAATGTATGGAAAATATAAAGATTTATACAAGTACACTTAATTTTTGGCTTAAAAAATAACAATTTTTATGCAGCACATAATTTAAGCTTTCAAATTGCTATAAAATTACAATTGTATGATGCTTGATCTATGGATTATGAGATTATGAAATTGTAAAAATTAGTATTCAAACACCCCCAAATATACAACAAGATATTATCATATAGAAGTACAATAGGCAAGTTAAAAAAAATTATGTTAGAATGTCAAACAAGACTTAATTTACAAGTTATGACTACTTCAAAATGTTACTTGATTCATGTATTCAACACATAATAGATCTTATTTTCAAATAAAAGAGATCTTAACACTTTAACATTATAAGATTTGTTGTTATCGAAAAAATTATAAGATTTGCCAAGATTAAACATTATCATATAAAAATTATACACGATTGAAATTATTAGATATATAAACAATTGTTTTAATTTTGAATATGATATATTAATTAAGAAAAATAAAAAACTAATTTTAAATAAAGTAACAAGTGAACAAAAACTAAAAAATATCAATATCAAAGTACAGATACCAGAATGCAATAAATAACTAAAGTATAGACATTTAAATGTAAAAAACCATTATGACCATTACCTAAATTGAAACCAAACTAAAAGAAAAGTACTAAATTAAAAAAAAATTAAAGTTTAGACATTAAACTTAGAAAAGTTAAAAATACAAGCACTTGGTTGTTCTTATTCCTAAGCAAAACCATACCAAAAGAGTTAGAATTTGGTTGCATATTTGATGGATGGGATGATGCACAGACAAAACGATATGATGTTTTGTTTTGTTTTGTTCCCACCAAGAGCCGCTTTTGAATTTTGATTCACAACAAATGGATTACGGGTATTTATGATTATGTCTCATTTAGGAGCAAAGAACCCTATTAATCCATTATTTCCAGTTTTCAAATTAATGGAATTAAAGGACGAATAAGACAGCTTCTACAAGACCCCAAACTAGTGGAAGTTGAGATAATTAATAATGATATGGCCTACTAAATTTCTTCCGAATTGTTTATTACGCTAACAGCTTCTTTAGAACAATCCATCATTGGGGAAATCTTTATACGGGAAATTTTTCGTTTGCCATATTTATAACAATTCACCATTAAATCTTACCTGTGTTGACGAGTCTGAAAATATACTTTGGAATGAATCACTAAAATGGCCCCTGTCTATATGAATAATATTTACCATCGTTGAATATTTAAATTACTGTTAATTTGCAATTTGATCTTCAGTGATTAGAGTTCCTCACCTAATATTATGGGGTATAATAGAAAATGAAAGATGGATCTATTTGTTCAAATAATTGAACTTATATGCTGTAGTCTATAGAGAAAATTGTTAGTTTGAGGTTTATGTTGTAGCAATTGCCTTGTTTAGTCAAGGACCATGATGGAATATTCAATAGCACGAGTATGTACACCGTCAAGAAATACAAATAATGCAACGGAGGATGTTCGCAGCAGTTCTTATTTTTCCAATTATATTTCTTCGAAAATATTCGGGAGTTCCAAACGCAGTGCTGTCGTTTTGATTTAAAATGTGAAAACTAGGGTAAATTGATGAAGACACAAGAAATTATAAATTAGAGCAAAGTACATACTGAAAATTGAACTTGATTTTGAAAATGATCACAAAAATATTATTTTTAAATATTTCTTCAAGAAAGACTATATATGTCACTTGTTAGGAAAATATGTGTGGTTGATGATAGCGTATAATAGTTTGACAATCATTAACGACAAAGATACGGTTAGATCGCTTTCTTTAGAAAATTTATGCTTTTCTACTTAGTTTGCGATGCAAGTTTAATATGCAAAATTCTTTCAAACTACAACTAAATCTTGTTATATAAATATAAAAAATTCATATATTAAACCACAATTGGATATAGAAAAGGTGTTTATTTTGTATAGATTTAAAAGGCAAACGTTTTCAAAAATTTATGTAGACATTCATGTTAAAAGACCATTTAGAAATTTGGAATTGCAACACTAATTTAGATAATATAAATTGAAAAGTCACAAATTTTCATCAAGAGTTACAATGATTCAACCATTGAATTTTGTCCACAAGATTGAGTTTAATTAGTTATTTTAATCTAAACCCATATTACGAAGTGATACAAACTCTTATAATTAAAATTCTTGAAAATTTGATGAAAAGTTGCAACCTTTTCAAGCATCACGAACTTCAATTCCACTATCACAAAATTCTCAAGCAAGGTTCATAGGTTTGATCTCTAGGGTAAACCTTTCATAGTCAATTTACATATACCTCTTGATGATCATGATTTGGTTCACAATCATGAACTTTGACCATAATTATACATAAATAATAGTATTTTTAAATTTGAACTATTCATTAGTGTAAATTTAAAGTTGCAATAGGGTGAGAATTAGCTTCTAGTCTTGGACTTATGCTATAGGTCACAACTGCAAAATTTACTACACAATCATTTCACTTCTAATTAGTAGATTTCATGATAGTGTAACTATGGTCATGTGCTCATCCCTATTTCATTGAACAATTATAAAAGTGAACTAGTCAAACTTTTTACTAGAAGTGGCACTACTCTTTTGTTCAATTAGGTAGACTCCATCGAACTTATTAATTTAGATTCAAGATCTATCCACTAAGAGATATTTATTATATTATATCTCATTTTCTTTTAACTAATTATATATAAGATCACATGGTTAAGTGTCCCGCATTGATTCTATCCACTAAGAGATATTTATTATATTATATCTCATTTTCTTTTAACTAATTATATATAAGATCACATGGTTAAGTGTCCCGCATTGATTGTGGGAGGTTTTAGCACTCGTTTATAAGGTCATGGTTGTAAATACCTTATCAACATAGGCTTGAAACTTTTGAGACAAATGGTTGAAATAAGCCCATCAGTTTTTGTTGGCTTGGCTATTCGTTACTTTTGGCTTAAAATATTACAAATGGTATCAAAGCAAATCCCTTGTCAATAACAAGACGATTCAAGTCTGACTCTAGTTTAGAAAAAAAAGGTCCAAAGAAGGTAGGGAGTATCACCAACTTGTGACTCCTTGCACATTTAAAAAAAACT
>JAMXBC010000139.1:0-41933 GCA_024138005.1 Lumnitzera racemosa | reverse complement strand
GAGGACTCAAACTTGCACGCATGCATATATGATTTTGACGTTGAGGTAGCTAGCTTACTATAAAGGACATTCCTTGTATTTATTATGTAGCAAACTATTTTAGATTTTCATTGTAAGCAAAATTATTTAGAATGTATTTAAAAACTTCTTATGGTTTACAATAAGATTTAATGATTCCCAAGACATGTATAGCTTAGAAGCATAGTAGGAAGTGTTAGTAGCATGGTTGACATAGAGTAATACTCAAACAGCTACCAAAGGCAGTATGGTGACCAATATTCAAATCTCTTCTTACTACCTACCAAGGAATCGCATTATCATTTTTGGATGGAGCAGTTACGGCGTAAAAAATTGAAGAGGTAACGGTTTATTGGTCTATGTTTGAGATGCAACACTCACCCCAATATGAATTTGAGTTTGTTGAGATATCATTCATCAGGACTTGATATTAGAGTGGTAGGCAAAGGCGTACAAGTATTACTTACTCTATCTCGCATCGCCCGTGAAATACTATGTTCCTCGGCTTTAGTGGTTGCCATTGAGCAAGCTTGAGTACAGCAGATTGATTATCGGACGAACGCGAGCCTCTTATCCGTTGTCAACATTGAGGCAACAATACTTGCATAGAAGGATTGGTACAAGACAACCTGCAGACAACAAGAACCATACAGGCCATCAAGCGAAGATGATAATAACTTTAGTAACTGGAATGATTCTGATGGAAGCTTAAGGTTCGCCGTTGGGTTCCACTTTTGGTCATGACATGAGCAGCTATCTTAAGAGTGGAGACATAGTAAGTTTTCTTTTCATTATTTTCCAAAAAAGTTTTTATCATGTAGAAAATCTTTTTTTCCAATTATTCAAAAAAGTAAATGCATAAGTTTTCCTAAAAGTAATGATCTAGCATTAGGGGTTTTTCAAAACTATTAAAAACCCAACTGAAATTATTTTCTTCAAAAATTTAAATTATATAGGTCAGTTACACTTGGATTCTTTATTCGCAAAATGTAAAATTGACCAATAGACTAAAGGTTTTTAAAAAATCTAAACCAAACTACGGCAGTCAGATTTTGATTAGCAGATACATAGTACCTTCTAAGAACTGTTAAAATATACTAAAAAATATTTTTCTTTAAACCATTTCACTTTACATTAATTAGATTAATTATTTGTACTATAAGAGACTCTCACCTTATTAAAATTTTGTCCATTTGGAATGTATGCTTTATTGAGAAGAAAGGAAAAAAAAAGGGTTTCAAGGTTTGGTAAGGAAAAAAGGAAAAAAAAAAATAATAGAAAGACATAAAAAATAAAAAATAAGAAAAATGAAAAAAAAAGGCAGCCTTGAACCGTAGGACTATTGAACTGGTTTGGAATCATTAATTCACGGCCTGAATCATGGTTTCACCGTAACGCCAATTCACAATATGTTGAATTGGCGATGTAGAGGTCAATTTTGCCTTTTGCCTTAGTTACCTAATTGATGCAGTAAATTATAGGTCGATTAAGGATGACTACCATAGAAAGGACAATATTATTATCAAAAAATAAACTTATGAAGATAGGATTGGGGATGGAAGATAATGAGGGGTCTTTGTTTTTTTTTTCTTAGTTTTCTTATCTCTATATCATCCTTTATAAAATATTTGATGGAGATTGAAAAGGATATGAAGAAAAGTATTAGGTAGAATCAAGAGTAAGCAAATGAAAATTTATCAGATATGAAATAGATAAGTATCCTTCTTTCACATCTTATTCAATAAAGAGTAGGTATCCCCTCTTGCTCTTTTACGTCTTAAACCAGTTCTATGAGTACGCCTTTTTTTTGTAGTTTATATTTTTATTTTAATGAGAAAAAATTTTGTGTCCTCCTCAATCTTGCCCAAATCTTGTATTTATTTGATTCATAGGGAAAATTTCCTTGTTGCTTCTAACATAAATTATTGTCCATTATACCATTCAAGTGTTGATTAAATTTAAGAGATCTAAGGCACAAAGCATAAGCCCAATAGAAATTTCTATGAATTGGGTCTGGCTTGACATGATGGCCTTATCAGGGTGTCACACCCCCCCACCCCCCCCCCCCCTAATGTCCACTCCCATATAGGAAAAGCAATAGAACATGTTAAGTGATGACCAATGAGTTTGTTGTGGTACTAGGATGTTTTCATTTGAGTCCCAATCAAACTAATAAAATGTGATTCTTTTTTTGTTTTTTTATGTTGTAGTTCTTTTTGTTGTCTAATTAGAGAAATAATAAACAAAACTAAATGTTGAACCCAAATTTTAGCTCCTTATACTTACAAATGAAAAATCAGAAAACTAGTTAAATTTATTGTTTCTCTACGTTGAAACTTAAATCCCTAATCTATCAGTCTCATATCTCACATTTTACTTCTTTTTTTAAATAATTTTAGGGCTACTCCTTAACTTTTCTAATCCTAAACTCTTAATCTTAGTCCCTTATGCTGATGCTTACTGTGTTACTCCTCAACTGTAGGATGGCATTACCATCTTCACTCTCATATGCTAATGACTAAATTATCTCTGAATCCATGTGACCTTTCTGCTAACCCTTTTTTTTAATGTTTTACGCTACTTCTCTCTAGCATTCAACAAACAGCAAGGAAAATCACTAAAGCAGTAATTGAAAACTATCCTTTCAATTACTACATAACTTCTAATTATCTCTATTTTAGATTGTTTAAATCTCTATTTTTGTCAATTTTTCTAAGTACTTAGATAATGTTAATTTGGAGGATTTTTGAGAAGCTATTAGACCATAAAATAGTTTTTTGAAAGGTATTTGAATCGATCGAATTAAATGCTAAAAAACTAAGAATCCAAGATGGTGTGAATCAAGAACTATCAAATTTCATTGAAAATGTTACTAATTTTTAGTCAAACTAAATGAATGGAGGGACCCACAATAAATAAATATGTGAAGTAAATTCAAGAGAAAGGAGATAAGAAAAGTTGAGTTCAAAATTGAGCATAAAGTTCAATTACCCTACTATTGATGTTACCAATTTCTTATCAGAAATTCACTCACTTTCATTGATGATCATTATCCTTGGCTTTAAGATTATATTTACAAATGGAGTTACTTTAAAAATACAAATGTCTTGCTTTTGGTGAATGCCAATAAAGTTACTCTAGCAATATACCTCTTTTCAACTCAATATTTAAATTGCAACTAAGGAACAAAGTGACAACTAAATTAAAAGGAATAAGAGAGTAAGTTGAGTAGCCATTAGTGTAGCTCAATCAATTGCTAAATACCTGCCTAAGTTGAAGCACTTATAAGCAACAAAACAATATTCTTGTTACTATTTAATTTTTTAAGAAAATGGGAAAAAATTGTACTTAAAAGAAACCCCCCCAAAAAAAAAAAACAAAAAAAAAAAAAAAACTACGTGAAAGATGTTTTCATTAAAGAGTTTTTATACGCATTCTATACAAAGTTTGTCAAGGAAATGCATATCCTTTCGGGATTAACAAAAGTGTGTATAAAATATAAGAGTAATAATTTTGTGTTTTTGATAACCATACAAGTTTGTAGAATTTAGAAGGTTATTTTTAGTTTTGTCATAAATTATTAAAATCGTGGGTCAAAATTATTATTTCTACGAGATTATGATTTTAGATGTTTTCTTAGTTAAAATAGATATAAAATTGTTTATATATAACTTTTAATAAAATTATGAAAATTTTATGTATAATTTAAAAGTTTACGATTAAACTAGTTCCATATGATTTTATTGATTCTATTCATTAAAAATGACCATTAGAATTGGCAATTTTAATCAAGCCATGGTTTTTGTAATGAAATTTTTGAGATAATTTCAAATGAAAATAAGTGCAAATTTTCGTATAAAATGTTGGAGAAAATAGCAATATGTATTAGAATCCACATCCTCAACTTTAAAGATTACACCCTTCCTAAGATCATCATTATTGAGGGAAAACACACTCAACTTTTAACTTCTATTAGAGTTAAATTTATAGTAGTTACAAGGCTCATTGTGGTGTCCATAATCCTCAACTTCTAGAGTTACAAACCTTCCTAAGTCATCATTATTGGGGGAAAAAAACACTCAGGTTTTAATCATTAGATTAAATTTTTAGCAATTACAAATTATTTATTGTGTCCATAACGAGTTAAAACAACTCTTAGAAACTTGATAGATTGCACCCGTTCATCAGAACATTAATGCGGATGTGAGGAACAGGCCAATACATGGTACATAGCTACCGAAGTGGCATGTTTTTGGACCATTGTATCTCTTGAGTCTTCTTTTAAAGAACATGCTTAGAATTTTTCTTAGGTGTACTACTCGCTGGGTATTGCCTTCGGTCTTTTTCTCTAAACTTCAACATGAGCATGTGGTTTATCCTGCGTATACATTCAACATGATCTTGTACACAGCCATCTAGTGGCTGAAACCTTACCGTTTGACCTTATACGGTCTATTTCTTTAATCTAAATGAAATTTTACCTTATCATCATGTAATTGAAAATCTATATAACAGTACTTCAAGGATGGAGTTGATTTAATGCAAACTACATGTTTATGACGATTATTTTTTATGTTTCTCATTCAAACCACTTGAAAAAGGACCATGCAAACGCCCTACACAAAACATGGGGTCGTTGGATGCCTTTAGATGGTCCCTGAATGAGCCTTTGAAGATGGCTTTTGCAAATGCAATGCATTTCATGTCCTTGTAGAAAGATTCATTAGGCAGAACCACTCAGTATCCATCTGTGTGGTGTACAACCTATTCATTGAAAGCCTAACCATCATGATATTATGGTTTGACAATCGTTTACATATTAGAATTGGCATTGAAAGTTACATAGCATATGGATGGAACTTGTGGCGTATATATATATAAATATTTTCTCTTAAAATGTCACATTATGGCTATATAAGCCCTATCAAATTTCCTAAATCTAAGCCCATTTGAATGATACATTTAAACTTTTACATTAAAAACTTAGGTTTTGCTTAGATAAAACTCGATACTTTCTTCTTCTTTTTTTTTTTGGTCATTTCTCAGGTTTTTTCTAGTCAAAGTTTGCTCAAAAAGTATCTCCTACATATTCTTGAATATTTGAATAGGAAATTAAACTAATTTTATTCCTTTTTTAGAAATTTAATCTATCTAATTAATCTCTGTTTTGTCTTGCAAAATTAATCAGGAACCTTTTATTCAACATAAATGAATTGATATGGTTCTTCAAACCCCAACAATCTTCACCCCCCCCCTCCCTCAAATTTTGAACGTCTTTAAATCACAAGGATCTGACAAAACCACATCAAATGCAGTTTGGTTTTATCGGGCTGCCAAACTAAACTTATGGAACACCCCTATATAGGGTGGCATTGTAAGCGAATGTAATAAAGTATATTGATAGAGGTTTTAGATATGAATCCCTTAGACTTATGTCGATCAATTGAGCCTTAGTTATCTAGTTAGGCCTACGTCCAAAATGTCCTCTCCTTAGCCGACCCTTGTTTGGCTCAAGTCGAGGTGTCTTTCCTTAATTGGCTGGTTCCAATTTGTATTAATTACAAGGACAGGAGACGAGGGTAAAGACAAAGGTAAGGATAATGGATATAGATGTTGACTTAGTCAACTATATACCCATACAATCTTAAAATCATGATGCATCACGAGTCCTATTCCTTTGGATTTTAGTAGGTGCAATTCCTTATTGATCATGGAAACATGATTCTTATATTCTCTTCGGCTCCCTTTTATTAGTGAAACACCACCAAGAAATACCAAAAATATACAATTGGAATTGCCTTCATGGGTATTATATTCACCTAAATCACTTCTTCCCATTTGCATGCACAGATTATTGGCAAACTCTCTCTCTCTCTCTGCAACCATCCACAGAAAACCCTTAATCAAAACACTAGCCACTCTATTCTACATTTTTTTACGAATTCATTCATAAAATTGGAGTAGTTACGTAGTGTGGTCTATACTGTAGAAAGTTTTTGGAAAAATGAGAAGACAATCGGTATGCTATTATCACATTCTCTCTCTAGACATCAATTATAAGTAAGGTATATTTTTCCTCATTTTGATCTGTTTTGAAGTAATATTTTTCAAGGAATAGTGTTATTGCTTGATGTATGTAGTACATTGTTGTACATTCAATCATAACATGTTATTTTTTGATATGACAATAATGTTTGTATAAATTGTGTAATTATAAGCAAAACCCAAGCAACAACTCGCTTTCTATGTTTTTTCTTAGCTTGTTATAAAAGTTATGAAATGCTTGCCATTAGTACTTAAGTATTTGGAGAAAATGGATCCTTTTATGGTTAAAATAAGGTAGTCATATCCTCATCGAGTGAAAGTGTTAGATCGTTTTATCATTTTCAAAACCATATTAGATCTTAAAAAATTTATTTACATAGATTATTAAATGAATTTTAAATGTTATAATAAGGATGACATGGAAACCATAAGGAGGGTGTATCTATCTATTTTATCTAACATTAGAAATGTTCTGAAAAAACATTATATAATTATTGTAAATTATAGTGACAATATAATGAAATTATTAAAAGTATTCTTATCTTTCAATACGATGATGGAATTATAAAACTTTATTACGAAACAATTATTGGTGCTTTGTTGTACTTCGAAAAAGAACAATAAATAAAAATTTTCACCTTTTCATGGTGGGTTAATTATAGATTAAATTTTAATCATTAATTAATTGAAAAATGGAATTGATATATAAACTTGTATAAATTGTATTTTCTATAAAGATATATCATAGCCACTATATTTAAAATACTTACAAGTAGCATTAAACAATGGACATAACAATAACAATAGACATTGTATTATATAATTTTTTTTAATATAACTTAACAAGATTATTTAATTAGTAATTCTCTAGGACAAAATTCTTCTTAATGTAAGTAATGGAACAATTGGTTGTCAATTATACCCATTAGCTTTCATAATATTAATCTTGAAAAGAACTTAGTATCTAACAGGAGATAGTGATGTAGGAACTGAATTGGCATTACCAAGATTAATGAAGATTTTCAATTGATATAGATAGTAATGCCTGTTACGCCCCGAAATCACAAAGTCGCAATAGTCCCGCCGTGTAAACCATTCTATGCTAGTAACTCAGCTCATAGTTACCTACCAAAGACATGACTACCACAAGGCGTCGGACGACATCCTCGCTTTGAAGTAAACAGTCCGATTAATAATTAAATACAATTTGCTAAATTGTGCAAATTTTCTCATAACATGTACAATATTCATATATATAAGTCCACAAGGGGGAGCTTCCCAGGAGTTTTACATAAACATAACAGTTAACTAGATTAACCTAATAACTATCAGTCTTTCATCCCTAATTACATGGTCACTTTAGTTCACATTATTATAAATAACTTGATTCCTCACAGCCCTTAGCTTCCATCGGCTAACCTCTGGGTATTGTAAGGCGGCATAGTACTTGAAGTGTTCAATAAATCAGAATCTGGCAAAAGGATCTATAAGGGTTGAGCAACTACAGCTCAGTAAGTAGAATGGAGACTCATGAATGCATACAAGCCCAAACAGGGTTATTAAACAATTAATTTCCTCCAATGCGTGTAATACCCGCTCAAGTGTCCTAGTACCTTCTCCTACAACGTAGTCCGGTTCGTTCGTGAAATCAGAGAATTTTTACCCGCTCCAATCGGGTTGAGGAGTTTCATTTTATGCAGCAGCTTACACCAAACCTAGCTTGTGCAATGGGAACCTCGCTCCTCTTTGCGTTTAACCTTTGAAACCAATGACTTCCCCTCGCCGCGACCTCCTCTCTATCCACTTAGTTCGACTAAGGATGAAGAAGGACCATTTTGCAATCCTTACGGCTATCCCTTTCGAAGGGGTCGGTATTTGGTTGGAGAATCCTATGATCCCCTAACGGGTTGCCAATGCATGACATTTTTAGTTTTCAGGTCGGACGTATCTCTCACGATTTAAAATTGTTTAGGGTGTTCAAACAACTTCTACAATTTAATCAGTCACCAAAAAATCAATCATACATACAATTCAGTACGAATTCAGATACATCAAGCATATCGCGTAATCTATTTATTACTCACAAATTGATATTACAAAGCTTAAGTCTCCGGTACTATAAAACTAGTTCTCTAATTACAATAAGCAATTAACGAAAACTTACTAGGATTTGCTCGACGCTCGATCCCTTAATCACAAGCTGATTTTGTTTTTGGTGTCTTTATAATACAAATAGGTCTTTTTAGTACTTTGATTTACGGTTTTCATATTCTAAGTTATATTTTAACTTCATTTTTTATACGTATATACCCATTACGTCCTAATGAATTCGTTGTACTCTATTTGGTGTTCAAATCCTAAATGAGATTTTCAACTTTGATTTCTAAAGCCTTAAAATATATCGAATCCTAATGTGAAATTAATCACATTAAGCTCAAGTGTCCAAACGGAATCCTATTGAGTCATAATTGGTATTCTAAAATATTCGGTACACGCTAACCTTAATTGCGGTATCGGATTTATTCCCGATGTGTGAAAATTTTACATTTGAGACTTTTACTTAAGATGAAATGTTTTTTTTAGGATTTATAATTTTTCTGAGTTCATTATAATATTATCTAAAAACCCTATTTTTTTAGATTTATTAATTTTTTTACAATTTCACATATTATAAATTCTTATATTAATTACTAATTTCTTAAATTAACCATACTTAATACTCCAAAGGATAGGATTAGGGTTCCACATCAGAGATTAAACATCCCTATACATCTAATTATTAATATCTAAATTCAGTAATTAACACCTTAATTACTAATTACCTCAAATCACCAAGATTTCCATCATTGTAGGGCTAAAAATTGAACTTAAAATTTCAAAATTAATTTTAAAAAAATGGCTTCTTAGCATTGTTCTATATCATATGAGCATCCTACAGAAAAACAAATTAAGCTCCCAAACTACGTTCTAATTCTATTTATTTTCCCTTCTAATCATGCTCGGTTCTTGAACAATTTGTTTAAGAACCTATAATTGCAGAGTATTAAACTAATCAAATATTTTTATCCTAAATCTACATTAATAAAACCTCAGAATAACAAGTTTCATAATTTTCTGGGCAAAATAACTAATTTTACAAATTATTCAAAATCGGGAAATTTAAGAGACTAACCGTTGAAGCTTTCTAGCAATCCAAAACCGGTCCAAGGTGTCAGCCTACTAGACGGTGGGGCTAGAGTGGCGTCGGTGGTGGCGGGCTCGGTTCCAAGTGGTGGTGAGGTATGGGTTTTTTTCCGTACACGAATTTGCATAGTTTTTTTTTTTCTGGGATTTTCTCTTGATTTTTCAGCTTTCCTTATTTTTCCAAATTGCTTAAATTTGTCCAAATAACTTCTGAAAATTTTTCCCCCTAGTTAAGACGTTTGTTTTGATTAAATGCATGATTTGACAGACTATGCCCATTTCCCTTATTTTTGGCTTTATGTTGTCTAAATTTTTATTGGTTGATTTTTATTTTGTACTTCTCTGAATGCCACGGACCTGATTTGATTCATCTTATCTCTTTTGATTTTTTTTATTTTTTTCATAAGTAATTTAATCATTTTCTTTAATTATTACTTAGTTTTTTCGCCAAATTTACGGTAATTTCGCATTATTTTTATCTACACGTAAATACATGTGGGGGGGGATACATTTTGCCCGGCTACGCCATCCCCCACTCATCAACACACTCACGCCCCCCCAACTCCCCAGCACCCCCTCCCAACCAACATTCCTAATTATTATTTTGGTCATTCTAAAATTTTTGGTATACATATAATCTATCTGTAGTAATTTAATAGTTATTAGATTACACGTTTCGGATATTTTCGGTAATTAGAATATTATACTTAAAATATGAAAATTTTATCTGTTCCTATTTTACTACTTATTTTCTTATAATTTAAGTTTACAGGGTCATTTTTACTTATATTTCCTCTCAATAGTTTATATTTGTATTTGATCGGATCCTTTAACGATCGCCTTAAAACCTTGGGTTTAAGTGCAATCTTACGGTTATTTGGCTGGCTTTAGAGCTTACAGTGCCACATTAACCCGGGTGAACTGTTGATGCAGGAAGTGGAAGAAGCATAAGGGTTACGTAGATGAAATGATTGGGAGGCATAGGTTATCAACATCTGTTTAGAAAGTGGATGGGATTTTGGAACCTGTATTTTTTTTTATTACACGTCAAGTGTAGAGGATAAAACTGGTTGTTGATGATAGTATAAGTGAGTAGTGAATAGAGCTTCACGATGAATTGAAGGTGGGCTGTAGTTTGGGAGTAAAAATCTACAGATAGCTGTGAGGTTGCATCATGTTACGAACCACCATGACTTTATGGTAAAGCAGTTCGAGCCAATGTTATGGTTTTTCGATGCGTTGATTGGGAAAGGGTTGTGGTGGAGACTTAGAGCTTATAAGACACAACATGTAGGTTGCTTTGTGATAATTAGGTTCGTCGGTCCTTATATGTACCCTTAATTCTACAATAGCCTGGACTACTCGAAATTGGACTTAAACACGTTATTTACTTTTTGATTAAGGATGTTTCAAGAGTCACCAAGAGTTAATGTAAGACACTTGCAGGTGCTATTTGCAAGCAAATACATTTATACTATCACATCAAAAGAATTAGGGAAGTAAAGTGCAAAGTAATTGAATCGGTTTACGGTAAGTGGAAGAATCATATGCAGTGTTGTTACATCTGCTAAATGCGATTCGAGAGGTAATCTTGATACTATGGTAGAGTAGAAATGACGAGACAGGATTGATACTGCAGCACGTGTTCTTCGATAAAGCTTTTTGAGGCATGTGAAACTGTACATTGAGGTGTTTATACTTGTAGACTTATAGTTACAATCGATGGACATTCCTGTAAGGGAAGTTAAGCATAAATGCTAAATTGTGACCGGCGTTGATGGTCAGAATCACATAATCCCCTGGTTTCACTTTAGTGATGAGGAATGTTTGATAGCTGGAGTTGTTCATAACGTGTGTGTTTATGCATGTTATAAGAGATTGTACCAATATATGGTTTGGATTTTGACCATCCATATTGGATCCAGTTTGTAGTACAGGGCAAGAATGCAATAGGTTATAGGATTGGCCTGACCGATGGTGGAATACAATTACGTTGCCAGTTACTTAAACACTTGGACTACAAAAAAAGACAGCAAAAGATGGGTAAAGAAGGCGCTTACTAGTTGCAACCTCGACAGTTTTCGCGTCTATTATGATGGACCAAGGACTATAAGCCCCATACTAGAGCTAACTTTAAAAGGCCTACATCCTAAAATGTAGACGCTGGGATATGACGATAGAGCTCGGTTTGGTCATGGGCCCCCCCCACCCCGATAAAACTAACATAGCAAAAAGTGTTAATAGCGCTTTGCACTAAGCTAGGAACTACTCTCGTTAGCATTACTTAAGAGAACTTTCTACAGCTACAATGATTATTTTAACACAACGTAGGATCAAAGTTAGCGGAGCAAATGGCCATTGGCAAAACAGTTGACTAAATTCACTGAGAGACAAGTTTGATAGGTGGTACAAAGTGGCCAAGCGGTCACTAGGATCTCGATTTTTCTACTACAATGAGTAGGATATATGAGATCATAATAGCGCCTAACAATGCACGCGCGGGCAAAAAGGGAGACAGCCCACGGTTACCCTTAAGACCACACGAATGTACTTTACAGTAAAGTAGCAAACATACAAAAATTTCGTGCTTACATGTGCTATAGCTTATTTTAGGAAATGAGTTGGATTTGCTGTAACATTGGTATTGGTACACAATATTAGAATTAGCTATGTGCATATACCGAATGTTTTCATGCCCTGTGCGATAAGGTCTAGTTGATCATATGTTGATATTCTGTATGGCATTCAATTATAACATCAAACAGGGTTAAGATACTAAGCTGCCATAAGAGAAACGATTCTAGAATGAGATGGATATTTAGGAGGAACGTTAACTTCACTTGTGGACTTAATGCGGTTAAGGATGGACATAATGAGAAGGATGTTTGCAGTGAGGAATACAACCAGTGTGGGTAGATCTATCGTTAGTTCACTTATTGAATGTGAAAAAACCCATCATACTATTTATTAAGTAATATATGGCGTGTATTTAAGACGTAGTTCTTTTTTCTAACTTCTAGTTTTTACCTTTGGTTTTCTACGAAGCTTACTGATTTTCTTTCCTCTTTTGCTACCAATTATAGTTGATGGATCTAGGATCGGTTAGAGAAGTCACTACTTCACTTGCAAATCCCATATTGATTGTAACAATATTTCTTTTTCCATGGTTATGGGAAACCACCAGTCAAGTGCCGTTAGATGTGAGTCAAATATTTAGGCGTGGGGATGGTCAAGATGATTCGATAAAATCATGTATGATCTGTATTGCATAGCAATAAGAGAGGGGAGGGGAACGAAATTGCGAGTCTTTCAGCAAACACTTCAAGTCATGTGACATTTTGTCTAAAGGAATCGTTGTGACTTTGACGTTTATTCAGAATATATACTTGGAATTCTTTTGTGGTAAAAAAAAACATAAGTGGTACCATATCAACAATGTCACTCCTATATGACATGTAACAATCGAGTCTAGACAATGTTGCGCAAAAAAAGGGACCCAATAGTATATTGACATCACACCATAAGGGAAGAAAACACCTAAGCGGGATGGAGGCCTAACGACGATCGATGCCCCTTGGTCTCTTCCAAATCAAATTGCAGCTATATTACTTATTCCATATCACTACGTAAATCAATCAAAAATCCTGCTAAATCTTATTTAGAACCATAAGAGAGCTTTTACCATGGTTGCGGGCATTCCTTCTCTCAAACAATTGATGGGTGGTCTCGTTAATGTCCTTGGAACTCCATAGCATTCCACAGAATGGGATCATCCACTATTCTCCTTCATGGGGCAGTAAGTTCCACGTCTGACATGGGTGATGTTTGTGGGGGCAAGCAACCGTGGTCGACTGCACGCGAAATGGATCGGGGGTTCCAATCACATTGTATGTGCCTTTGATGTTCCTGTAAGATGTATGAGACATATACGGCTGAAGTTTGTTCCTACCAGGCGTTGGAGAGGCAATAGTAGTGGTTACTATTATGCTGTTCCTTGACAATTCTCCCATCTGGATGTTTTCAAATGTAATGCCTGTGACGGGACCCCGTCCTCCTTGCCATGTCTTGATTCGGAGGCCATTGTCAGATTCCATATACACCGCGTTTCGCACGGTTATGTTCGAGACGCATGCTGGGAATTGTGCACTCTAGGCTCTCCAATGCTGTTGAAAATTTTGAAATTTTCAGGTCAGATTTGAGGATGATAGATAATTCGATCGAGTAGAATTATTGAAACAATTTAGTTCTGATGTACTTGTAAAAAGAAATTAGACAAAATATAGAGCGAGAGAGAGGAGGGTTTTTCTATTATATATTATATATATATATTATGATCAATTCATTTAACCCTCTGTCTAATCAACTAATTTTTCTCTTTTTTCCTTCGTAATTTTTTACTTAGCAAAATGCAAGTGAAATGGGGTCCTATTAAAAACTATATATATTATATTTGGATTGGTTAAAACCAATAAAACCAATATAAAAGGGTCGAAACGTAATTTGAAAATAAAGTGTAAATCTAAGAAAATGAGAGAAAATAATGGAAAAACTTTCCACTTTTTAAGTCATCGTATTTTTCACCAAAATTAGAGGATCGAAAGGTGGTAGAAATGAGTGAAAAAATATATTGGAATTTATAAAAAACACCCACTTATGTACTGTTTACTAAATGAAAGTCAAGGGTGATATGTATATTAAATCACTCATTTCCTTCTTGATACAAACAACAAATAAAAGTGACATTTTCTTTCTTTCTTTTCATTTCTTTTATTTTACTGATTTCTAATTATTTCATCCCTTTAAATTTTAGGCCAAACATGTTAATTATGCATAACTGTGGCATATCTTGAAAGGATGCTCACGGCATTTCGGATTAAAAATAAAAAAAAGCCTCCAGCAGAAGGACAGAGCAATATTTAAGTATTCCTGAAACACCATCCTAGATTTCAGTACTAAGGAACAGGGGAGGTTTTTGTTGAGGGAGACATACGTGAAAAGTTGTATTAGGAAAATAATTGAGGGGATTCTGGTACCTAATCCCGTGGACTTGGCCCGCAGGTAACACGTTGATATCGACGACTGAACACCCGGTCCGATTGAGATGCAATCATCACCTGATTAAGGCCATTCATAATCAGCATCAGCCTAATTGGCAATAAAAAAAAAAATGGCCAAATTTTGTCACAATCGAAGTTGGTTTGATGACCTACCATTTGTTACATAATGTTATATATGGCGACAGACTTTGTGGTTCCCTAAGTGGATCCCGTCAGTATTGGGGCTGAGTTTTGGAGAGTTTCATGGACAATTTATTGATGAGTACTCCTTCCGCAGCCGTCAAATTTAATGTGAAATGGGGACTGTTTTGGATCGTCAGTCCGCTCCTTCCAATTCGAACTCATGAAAAACCCGAATATTCTGAGAAGGAAAACGAAGGAATTATTAGCAAAAAATAAAACAAAATATAGGAAACTAATGTTGCAAGATTCTTATATTTGGGTGAATGTAACTTACAGCAGGGGCTATCAAAGGTCCTGGGGCCAATGTTTTCCCCATCAAGGACCTGCCCAAAATGCACAACAAAGATACTAATTACACGTACCAATGCAGAAATTTTCACTTATTTTTGATATTGGTTGGCTGACAGCCTGCTTTACCCTGTGAGGCTTGCAAGGTAAATCCCACCAGGGTATCCCCATTCCCTTTCAATTGTCCCATTGCCAGTAAGAGTCATGCAGTTGAGTCGATAGACACCTAGCCATGACTCCGGCTATCAGCTTTCGGCCAGCAGTCTGGCCAGTGGGTGTGAGGACACCATCCACCGATTCGCATAATATGAAGCTTCGACATTAGTAAATACACATTATTGTAGAAGTCCGAACTATTACATAAAGCGGTGTCCCTAAGGAAAATGATAAGGATGTCTAGGGAATTTTCTGGCAATTTTATACTTACTTGCAGAACAAAGTCCTGGCATGCAGGGTCCAGAGAAAATTGTGAAAGTGATCATGAATTTATGTCCCGTGGAGCTAAAACAACTCCATTTTCCACAGCACAAGCTGCTTTCCAGCTTCCTTGGAATCGCAGGAGTATCATCCGTATCGCCATCTCCGACTGCTCCATTATGATGTGACATCGAAACTGCAATCGAACCCGAGTTCCCAGGAGTAGGCTCTGGATGGGGTTAGTTCTGATTCGGGTCGGGCTGGGATTCAGATGGCCACTTTTGGGGATTGAAGGAGATGGAGGATTGCCAGAACCCTTCTTGTGCTTCTTGTGATACTGTTTTTTATCTATCCGTCCACATTGGCTTGAATTTTCGATGAGAATGGTTAATACAAGCCAAATGGCTAGAACTACCTGAATGCGCTTCATACCTAGTAATGTATCTAGATATTTTAAGCCTTAGTTAGTTTCTCTCGAAAGATGTCATGATCGGCCTGCAAGGGGATTAGAGGATAGAGACAGAAAAACCTATGGAGTAGTTATCAATCGATGGGCTGAGTGGCACAACATGGAACGTCCTGGCATGAAACATTAACGGGACACTAGGCCTTAATTTATACTAACACAAGACAGTTCCTATAAACACAGCTTCATGAATAAGGCTGACAGGTGTCGAGTGTGGTTGATTAAAGCATGTTGTCACTGGGGAATCGGTTGGGGCCTTTTGAAGGGTATTAGAAGCTGAGTCTTCTGTGGCAATCTTGCAGGCTATCTTTGTTCTCGAGTGGCAAATGGACCACATTTTTCATTTCAATCCATTCTTCTTTGTTTTCTAAATTTTGTTTTATTTTTTTCCTTTTGTCACATTCTTTGCGCCGTCCATTATCACCAATCACACGGTATAGAGAGATGTATTGGAGTAATGACGATTAATTGGTTTTTTTCAGGTATATAAAAAACTAGGGTTGTAAATAATGCATTGTTTTAGAGGCTCCATTACAATAACAGTTCCCTTATTTCAATTTTTTATGTTGTTGTGTCAGAGGCCTTGAAATTCTCCCTTTTTATGGAATTTTTTTGGTATGCTATTTTTTCCCTCTGTTTTGCTGTTTCATGTGGAGGGGGAAGTTGATCTAAACAGTTTGAGCTTGTGAGTTGCTTAATTTGAGGCCCAAACTTTCTTGAATCGTGGACTAAAATCTAAAATCTAATAAACATAAATTTCACTGTGTGTTTGTGGCTTCCAGACAAAGGGGGTTTTATATTTTTTCTTTTTGTACCTTCGATATTGCAGTCATAACATCATTGCTCACCCATTGTTCCATTTGCTCTGGATGAAAATTGATCTTCATTGGACATGAAAAAATTATCGATAAATGAGTGGAGCCTTGTGCGATTAAAGGATTTAGATTTATAAATTTGTATACAGGAAATACAAATTATTAAATCTAAATCCTTTTATCGCACAAGGCTCCACTCTATTTATCGGTATTTTATCATGTCCAATGAGAGCAATTTTCATGCCAGATGCAATGGATACAAGTGGTTGAAGCAATGATGTTATGACTGCAATATCGAAGGTACAAAGAATATAAAACCCAACGTTGTCTGGAAGCCACAAACACACAGTGAATTATGGTTATTGATTTAGATTTTAGGTCACGATATTTCAAGAAATTTGGGCCTCAAATTCAAGCAAACTCACAATAGCTCATACTGTTAGAGATGCACTTCCCCCTCACATGAAAACAGCAAAACAGAGGGAAAAAAATAGCGATACCAAAAAATTCATTAAATAGGGAGAATTTCAAGGCTCTGGACCACACACATAAAAAATGGAAATAGAGAACTTTTTTTGTAATGTACTATAAAAACAATGCATTATTTTTACAACAACCTAGTTTTTATATACCTTAAAAAAACAATTAATCGTCTTTATCTCCCAATACATCTCTCTATACTATTGTTGGTGGATATAGGGACGGCCGCAAAAGAATGTGACAAAAGGTTAAAAAAATATAAAATACAAAATTAGAAAACAAAGAAGAATGGTTGAAATGAAAATGTGGGTTCATTTGCCCTTGAGAACAAAGATCGCTCGGCACAAGATTGCCACAGAAGACCAACTTCTAAAACCTTTCAAAGGCCCCAACCGTTTCCCCGTGACAAACGATGCTTTAATTCAACACCGGACTCGGACACCTGTCAGCCTTATTCATGAGAGCTGGTTTATGGAACTGTCTGGTGTTAGATAAACAATTAAGGCCCTAGTATGTCATTTAATGTTTCATGACAGGACAGTTCATTTGTGCCATCAGCACAACGATTGATATCTATCCATAAGGTTTTTCTGTCTCTTATCCTCTAATTCCCTTGCAGGGCGCTCATTCATCTTTGCGAGAAACTAACTATGGCTTAAAATATCTAGTATATTAAAGGGTATGAAGCGCATTTCAGGTATTTCTAGCATTTGGCTTGTATTAACTTTCTCATCGAAAAATCAAGCAATGCTGGACGGAGATATCATTGATCACAAGAAAGCACAAGAAGGGTTCTGGCAATCTCCATCTCCTGTCAATCCTCAAAAGTGCCATCTGATCCCAGCCCGGACCGAAATCTAGAACTAACCCAGTTCCAGAGTACTCTGGGGACTCGGGTTCGGATTGCATTTTCGTTTCACATATATGGAGCAGTCGGGAGATGGCCGATACGGATGTACTCCGCATTCAAGGAAGCTTGGAAAGCAGCTTGTGGCTGTGGGAAAAATGGAGTTGTTTTAGCTCCATCGGGACATACATTCATGATACACTTCACATTTTTCTGGACCTGCAGCCTGGACTTTGTTCTGCAAGTATGTATAAATTGCCCAGAAAATTCCTAGACATCCTTATCATTTTCTTAGGGACACCGTTCTTTTATGTAATAGTTCGACTTCTTCAATAATGTGTATTTACAATGTCGATTTTCACTATTAGTGCGAAAAGGTGGATGGTGTCCTTCATGCCACCAAACGGGCCGACTGCTTGCCGAAAGCTGATAGCCGGAGACAATGGGTAGTGTTCTAATCCGACTCAACGGATGACATTACTGGGGCAATGGTACATTGAAGGGAATGGGGATCCCTCTGGTGGGATTTACCTTGGGGGCCAAGCCTCACAGGTAAAGGCAGGCTTGTCAGCCAACCAATATCAATTAAGTGAAATATTTTCTGCGTGGTTACGTGTACTAATACTTTGTGTGCTCATTTTTGGCAGGGGGGTCCTGATGGGAAAACATTGTCAGGACCATAGTGATATCCTGCTGTAAGTACCATTCACCCAAATATAAGAATCTTGCAGAATTAGTTCCAATAGTTTGTTTTATTTTTTGCTATTATTCTTCGTTTTTCTTTTCAGATGATTCGGTTTTTCATGGTTCGAATTTGGAAGTGAGCGGACGACGATCAAAACAGCAATTTCACATAAATTTGAACGGCCTGCTGCGAAGGAGGTACTCATCAATAAATTGTCCCTTAATTCTCCAAAAACTCAGCCCCAATACTGACGGGATCACTTAGGGACACAAAGTCTTCGCATATATAAACAGTATGATATCAAATGGTAGGTCATCAAAACCACTCGATTTGTGACCAAATTTGGCATTTTTTTTTTTTTATTGCCAAATTAGGCTTTGATGCTGATTATGAATGGGCTTAATCAGGTGATGATTGCATCTCAATCGGAACGGAGTGTTCAGACGTCGATATCAACGGTGTTACCTGCGGGCCCAAGTCACGGATTAGGTACAGAATCCCCTCCAATTATTTTCCTAATACAAACTTTTCACGTATGTCTCCCTAGGCAACCTGAGCTTAGTAACTGAAATCTAGGGATGGTGTTTCAGGAATACTTTAAAATATTGCTACTGTTCTTCTCTGGAGGCTTTTTTTTTATTTTTTTTAATCCGGAATGCCAGTGAGCATCTTCACGATATGCCACAGTTAAGCCATTAATATAATTTGTTTGGCAAATTTAAAACGGATTGAAATAATTAGAAATCAGTAGAAATAAAAGGAAATGAAAGAAAGAAAGAAAATTGTCACTTTTTTTTGTGTTTGTATCACGAAAGGAAATGGTGATTTACTATACTATATCACCCGTCTTTTATTAGTAAACATTACATAAGTGGGGTGTTTTTATAAATTCAATATATTTTCACTCATTTCTACCACTTTTCTTAATTTTTGGTTGCAAAAAAACGATGACTTTAAAAAAAGTTGGAAAGTTTTCCATTATTTTACTCTTCATTTTCCTTAGATATACACTTTTATTTTCAAATTATTTTCGACTCTTTTATATTGTATTATTTGGTTTTTCACAATCCAAATATAATTTATATAGTTTTTAATAGGACCCATCTTCTTGTATTTTGCTAAAGTAAAAAATTACGCAAGGAAAAAACGGAGAAAAAAATTTAGTTGTTAGACATGTGGGTTTAAATGTATTGATCATATATATATATTTAATTCTTTATAGAAAAAACCTCTCTCTCTATCTCTATTATTTTTTCTAATTTCCTTTTTACAAGTTACACTCATAACTAAATTGTTTCAATAATTCTACTCGATCGGATTTATCGATCATCCATCAATTGACTGAAAATTCAAATTTTTCAAACAGCATGGAAAGAAGCTAGGAGTGCACAATTCCCAGGCATGCGTCTCGAAACATAACGTGCGAAACGCGGTTGATTAGGGAATCTGACAATGGCATCAAGAATCAAGACATGGCAAGGAGTACGGGGTCCGTCACAGCCCAGTCATTGAAAAACATCCAGATGGAGATGTCAGGAATGCATAATAGTAGACCAATACTATTGCCTCTCCAACGTGTATGAACCAACTTCAGCCGTATATGTCTAGACTATTCTTACAGGAACATCCAAGGCATTAACAATGCTGATTTGACCCGCCACGCCCCACTTTCGCCGTGAGCGAGCGTACCACGGTGCCACTTTGCACAATCAACATCACAATGTAGCCGTGGAAAATACTGCCCCATGAAGGCGAATTAGAGGATGATCCATTTCTGTTGGAATGCTTTGGAGTTCAAAGAGACATTAACGTTTACCACCATCAATTGTTTGAGAGAAGGACTGCCCGCAACCATGGTAGAAAGCTTGCTTCTGGTTGCTACTAAGATTTAGCCCAGGATTTTGATTGATTTTAGTAGTGATATGGGAATAGTAATATAGCTTGCAGTTGTTGTATAGAGGACCAAGGGGCATCGGTCCTTCGTTAGGCTCCATCCTCTTGTGGTGTTATTCCCTTATTGTGTGATGATAATATACTTTTGGGTCCCTTTTTTGCGCAACTGGTTCTAAATTATTGTTAATGTATATAGGGTTGACATTTGTTGATATGGTTACCAATCTTATGTTTTTTTTACACAAAAGGAATTCCAAGTATATATTTCTGAATAACGTCAAGTCCAAACGTTCCTATGAGTTCAAAATGGTCACATGACTTGATAGTGTTGCTGGGAAAGACTCGCATTTCGTCCTTATTGCTATGGCATACGAGATCATACATGGATTTATCGGAATCTCTTGACCATCCCCACGCCTAAATATTGCCTCACATCTAGGCATTGAGCTGGTGGTTTTCCCATAACCACGGAAAAAAAAGAAATATTGTTACAATCAATATGGGAGGTTTGCAAGTGAAGTAGTTGACATTTACCGATCTAGATCCATCTCTATTATTGGTACAAAAAGAGGAAAGAAAATCAGTAAAGCGGGTTCGTAGAAAACTCAAATGGTAAAAACATAAAAGTTAGAAAAAAGAACTACTTCTTAAATACACTGCCATATATATAATTAATAAATCTTATGATTGGGTTTTTTTCACATTCAATACAGTGAACTAACGATAGATATACCGGGGGTGGGGGACATGGTTGTTTCTTCACTGCAAACCATACTTCTCTATTAGTCCATCCTTACCGCATAGTCCACAAGTGTAGTAACGGTTCCTCCTAAATATCCATCTCATTCTAGAATCGTTTATCTTAGGCATGCTTAGAATCTTAACCCTGTGATTGATGTTATAATTGAATGCCATACAGGCATATCAACTATGATCAACTAGTCTTATCGGCACCGGGCATGAAAACTTCGTATAACCACATAGCTAATTCTATAGTTGTGTGTACAATACCAATGTGTACAGCATATCCAACTCATTTTTCCTAAAATAGTAAGCTGTAAGCACGAATTTTGTATGTTTGATACTATACTGTACGTACATCGTGTGGTCTAAGGGTTAACCGTGTGGTGTTCTCCCCTTTTTGCTCGCGCGTTCATAGGTTTAGGCGCTATTTATTATCGATCTTATTATCTACTATTGTAGTAAAAATCGAGACCCTATGTGACCGCGTGCACTTTGTACAACCTATCAAACTTTCTCTCAGTGAATTTAGTCAACATTTTGCCCAAAGGCATTTGCTCCGTAACTTGATCCCTACGTTTGTTAAAATAATCATTGTAGCTGTAGAAAGTTCTCTTAAGTAATGCTACGGAGAGTAAGTTCTAGCATAGTGCAAAGCGCTATTATAAACTTTTTTGCAATGTTAGTTATCCATGACCAACCGAGCTCTATCGTCATATGCCAGCGTCTACATTTTAGGATGTCGGCCTTTAAAGTTTAGCTCTTGTATGGGGGCTTATAGTCTTGGTTATTCATAATAGACGCCGAAAACTGTCGAGGTTGCAAACTAGTAAGCGGCCCTTCTTTATCATCTCTTTGCTGTCTTTGTTTTTAGTCAAGTGTTGAAGTAACTGCAACGTAATGAATTACACCATCGTTCAGGGCCCAATCCTTTAACCATATTGCCTTCTTGCCCTGTACTACAAACTGGAGATCCCATATGATGGTCCCGAAAACAAACATATATTGGTACATTCTCTTATAACATGCAATAAACACAACCGTTATGAACCAACTCCAAGTATAAAACATTCCTCATCAACTAGAAGTGAAACCAAGTGGGCGGATTATGTGTATTCTGACCATCAAACTCGGTCACAATAGCAGTTTATGCTTATACTTTCCCATACAGGAATGTTCCATCGATTGTAACTATAAGTTCTCAATGTATAAAAACACTCAATGTACAGTTCAAATATTGCCAAAAGTTATCGAAGAAGAACACGTGATCGGCAGTATTCATGTCTCGGTCATTTCTACTACTACATAGCTATCAAGATTAGCCTATCGAATAGCATTTTTTAGCAGATGTGACAACACATGCATATGAATTTCTTCTCACTTACCGTAACCTATTCAATTACTTGCACCTTCTACTTCCCTAATTCTTTTGGATGTGGATAGTTAAATGTATTGCTTGCAAATAGTCACCTGCAAGTGTCTTACCTTAAGCTTGGTGATCTTGAACATCTTAATCAAAAAGTAAGATAACGTGTTAAGTCCAATCTTCGAGTTAGTCATGGCTAATTGTAGGATTAGGTACATATATGGACCCTAGACCTAATTATCACAAAGCATCCTATCATGTTGTGTCTTATAAGCTCTAAGTCTCCCAACCTACAAACCCTTTTTCCAATCAACGCCTCTGAAAAACCATAACATTGGTCGAACTCTTTCAATAAAGTCATGGTGGTTCGTAACATGATGCAAACTCACAGCTATCTGTAGCTTTTTTTACTCCCAAAACTACGTGCCACCTTCAATTCATCGATGAAGCTCTATTCACTCCACTTATACTATCCTCAACAACCAGTTTATCCTTACACTTGACGTGTAGAAAAATACAGGTTCCAAATCCATCATTCTACAGATGTTGATAAACCTTATGCCTCCTAATCATTTCATCTCCGTAACCCTTATGCTTCTTCCACTTCCTGCAATCCACATTCACCCGGGTAAATGTGGCACTGAAAGCTCTAAAGCCAAGCCAAAATAACCGTAAGATTGAACTAAGAACCCAAGGTTTAAGGCGATCGGTTAAGGATCCGATCAATTCAAATTATAAAACTATTGAGAGGAATATTAGTAAAATTGACCCTGTAAACATAATTTAAGAAAATAAGTAGTAAAATAGGAGGACTATAAAATTTTCAAAATTTTAAGTATAATAATTGCTAATTTACCGAAAATACGAAAAAGTTGTAATCTAATAACTATTAAATTACTAAGATAGATTATATGTATACCAAAAAATTTTAGAATGACCAAAATAATAATTAGGAATGTTCAATTGTACCCCACATGTATTTACGTGTAGATATAAAAAATATGCGGAAATTACCTTAAATTGGACAAAAAACTAAGTAAATAATTAAAGAAAAATTATAAATTAATTATGAAAAAATAAAAAAAAAATCTCAAAAGAGGATTCAAGATGATCTAAATAGGTCGGTGGGCATGTAGGATCGTACAAAAGAAAAATCAACCAATAAAAAATTTAGTCAAAAAATAAAAGCCAAAAATTTAAGGGAAAATGGCAAAAGTCTTGTCAATCATTAATGCATATTAATCACAACAAACGTCTATTAAATAGGGGAAAAATTTCAGAAGTCATTTGGGCAATTAGCATTTGGGAAAAATAGAAAGCTGAAAAATCAAGGAGAAAATCAGAAAAAAAAAAAACTATATGCAAATTCGTGTACGGGAAAAAACCCATACCTCACCACCACTTGGGACCGAGCCGGCCACCACCACGCCACTCTTTTTAGCCCCACCGTCTAGGTGGGCTGACAACCTAGGACGGGTTTGGATGGTAGAAAGCTTTCGACTGGTTAGTCTCTTTAATTTCCCTGTTGAATAATTTAGTAAATTAGTTATTTTGCCCAGAAATTATTGAAACTTGTTATTCTGAGGTTTTATATATGTAGATTTAGACAAAAATATTGATTTTAGTTTAATTTAATCTGCAATTTATTAGGGTTCTTAACAAATTGTTCAAAACCGAGCATGATTAGAAGGAAAATAAACGACCTAGAACTGTAGTTTGTAGCTTAATTTTTTTCTGTAGGATTGCTCATATGATATAGGTATAACCCCAAATTGCTATGAAGCCATTTTTTTTAAAATTAATTTTTGAAAATTTTAGTTAATTTTTAGCCCTAAAAATGTTTGGACAAATTTGGGTGATTTGAGGTTAATTAGGTAATTAAGGTGTTAATTACTGATTTAGATATTACTTAGATGTTTAGGGATGTTCAATCTTGATGTGAACCCTAATCCTATCTTTGGAGTATTAAGTATGGTTTAATTTAAGGAAAAGAAATTAGTGTAATTAATATAAGAATTTAGTCATATGTGAAATTGTAAATCCATAAATCTAAAAAAATGGGTTATTTAGATTTTTTATAATAGGAAATCAGAAAACTAATAAAATCTAAAAACAACATTTATCTTAATTAAAGTCTCAAAATGTAAGATTTTCACACATCGGGAATAAATCGATACCGCAATTAAGGTTAGCGTTGTATCCGAATAGTTTAGAAATACCATTAAGACTATAGGATATTTAGGGACACTTGAGCTTAATTGTGATTAATTTCCACATTAGGATTCGAAGTATATTTAAGGCTTTAGAAATCAAAGTGAAAATCTCATTTTAGGATTTGAACACCAAATTAGAGTACAACGAATCCTTTAGGACGTTAATGGGTTATATTACGGAAAAAAATGAATTAAAATATAACTTTAGAATATGAAACCGTAAATTCTAAGTACTAAAAAGACCTATTTGTATTATAGGACACCCAAAAACAAAATCAGCATGTAGATTAAGGATCGAGCGACGAGCAAATTCCAGTAAGTTGCGTATTGCTTATTGTGTAATACGAGTACTAGTTTATAGTCTCGGAGATTAAGCTTGTATATAATTGTGAGTATAAATAGTTTACGCAATGCTTGTGTATCTGAACTACGTCTGAATTTTGTTATTTGAGTGATTTTGTGATGAATTAAATTGGTATGAAAATTGTTTGAAACGCCCTAAAACGGAATTTAATCTTAGTCGACTGAATTACTAAAATGTCAGTGCATTGCAACCGTTAGGGGATCATAGGATTCTCCAACAAATACCTGACCCCTTCGAAAGGATAGCTAGGATTGCAAAATGGTCCCTTTTCATCCGTTGATCGAAACTAAGGTGATAGGAAGAGGAGGTCGCGGCGAGGGTGAAGTCAATGTGTTCAATGGTAATCGCAAGAGGAGCGAGGTCTCCATTGCACAAGCCTAGGTTTGGTTGTAAGCTGCTGCATAAAATGGAAAACTCCTCAACCCGGAATGGAGGGGTAAAAATTCTTGATTTACAAACGAACCGGACTACGATTGTACGATGACACTTGATTGTTACAATGTATGGAAAAATAATTGTTTAATATCCCCTGTTTTGTGCTTGTATGCATTCATGAGTCTCCAATTCTACTTACTGAGTTGTAGTTGCTCATTCCCTTATAGATCCTTTGCAGATTCTGATTTATGAACACTTCAAGTACGATGCCGCCTTACAATTACCCAGAGGTTAGTCGTTGGAAGAGAAGGGTGTGAGGATCAAGTTACTTAGTATAATGTTGTAACTAAAGTGACCATGTAATTAGGGATGAAATGGATGATAGTTATTATGTAATCTAAGTTAATGTTATGTTTATGTAAAACTTCCTTGGGAAGCTCTGTGGACTTAGATATATAATATTGTACATGTTATTAGAAATTTGCACAATTTATCATAAATGTAGTTTAATTATTAATAGGACTGTTTTTACTTCAAAGCGATGGAGTCGTCGACGCCTTGTGTAGGTCAAGGTCTATGGTCAGGTACTATGAGGCTAGTTACTATCATAGAATGGTTTTTACACGGCGGGACTATTGCGACTTTGTGATTTCGGGGCGTAACAGGCATCATTACTATTATATTCATTGAAATCTTCATTAAATCTTGGGTGAAGCCAATTCATTCTCTACATCACTATCTCTGTTAGATACTAATTTCTTTTCAAGATTAATATTATGAAAGCTAATGGGATATAAATGACAAACCAATTGTTCACATTTACATACATTAAGAAGAATTTTTCCTATAGAAATTACTAATTAAAGAATCTTGTTAAGTTTATTATTAAAAAAATTATTTAATTATAATTTCTATGTTATTGTTATGTTCATTGTTTTATGCTACTTGTAAGTATTTTAAATATAGTTAGCTATTGATATATCTTTATAGATAATAAAATTTTTACAAGTTTATATATCAATTCCATTTTTCAATTAAATTAATGATTGAAAAATTTAATCTATTAATTACCTCCATGAAAAGGTGAAAATTTTTATTTATATTGATCTTTTTCGAAGTACACAAAGCACCAATAATTGTTTCGTAATAAAGTATATAATTCTCATCTATTGAATGTTAAGAATTACTTTTTAATAATATCATTATATGTGCACTATAATTTACAATAATTAGTATAATGTTTTTTTAAGAACATTCTAATGTTATATAAAATAAAGATAGATCCACCCCTCCTTATGGTTCCCTGTCAATCCTTATTATAACATTTATAATACATTTAATATCTATGTAAATAAATTTTAAGATTCTAATATGTTTTGAAAATTAGTTAAAAACGTTTAAACCACTTTCCAGTCGAAGATGGGTATGACTACCTATTTTACAATAAAATTGAGCCATTTTCCTCCCCAATACTTAAAAGTAATATGGAGCAAAGCATTTCATAACTTTAACAAGCAAAGAAAAAAACATAGACAAGCGAGTTGTTGCTTGGTTTTGCTTATAATGTACAAATTAATACAAACATTAATGTCATTCAAAAAAATTAACATGTTAGGTATGAATGTACATAAAATGTTACTATCTTTTACATCAAGCATAACACTATTGCTTTTGAAAAATAATATTTTAAAACAGATCAAAATGAGTAAAAATTATCCCTTTTCTTATATTGCATGTCTAAGAGAGAGAAAGTGATCATAGCATACGAATTGTCTTCTCATTTTCAAAAAACTTTCTACTGTATAGACCTACACTACGTAAACTACTCCATTTTTATGATTTGATTCGTAAATAAATGGATTTAGATTGTGGTTTGATTAGGGTTTTCTTGGATGGTTGAAGAGAGAGAGAGAGAGTTTCAATAATCTGTTGCATGCAAATGGGGAAGAAGTGATTAGGTGATTATATATACCATGAGAGCCAATTCCAAGTGTAGTTTTATGGTAATTTCTTGGTGGTGTTTTCACTATTTATAAAGGGAGAGCCGAAGAGAATATAAGAGTTGTTTCCATGTTCATAAGGAAGTGCACAACTATATCCCCAAAGGAATAGCTTCGTGGATGCCATCTGTTTAAGGATTGTATGGGATAAATAGTTGACTAAGTATAACATCTTATATCCATTATCTTGACTTTGTCTTTACCTTCGTCCTCCTGTCCACATGTATGTAATACAAACTGGAACAAGCAATTAAGGAGAAGGAAGACACCTCGACTTGAGGCCAAACAAGTCGCAAGGAGAGGCCATTTGGGACGTGGCCTAAATAGATATTAACCTACGGTCAATTTGAGTCGACATAAGTCAAAGGGATTCATATCTAAAAATACCTCTTAATCAATATGCTTTATTACTTTCGATGTAAATGCTACCCTTTTATCGGGGTGTTATAAGTTTAGTTGGCAGCCCCCCCGAATAGAAACCAAATCATTTGAAGTGGTTTTGTTCAAAATCCTTGGTGACTTAAGAACTTTCAAAATTTGAGGTTTTTGAAGAACCATATCAATGCAGTTATGTTGATTAAAAGAGGTCCTGATAAATTTTGACAAGACAAAACAGAGATTAATTTGATAGATTAGAAATTTCTAAAAAAGGATTAAATTATTTAATTCCTATCATATTCAAATTATATGTGGACAACTTTTTGAGCAAACTTTTGGACAAGAATAAACCTCGAGAAAATGACAAAAAAAAAAAAAAGAAGAAGAAAAGTATCGGTTTAATCTAAGCCAAAACTAAGTTTAATGTAAAGGTTTAATGTATCATTCTAATGGCTTGATTTAAGGAAATTTGATAGGATTATAGTAGACATAATGTGACATTTTAAGAGAAAATATTTAGTATATATGATTACGCCACATGTCCATCCTTTGTATGTACTTTCAATGCAATTCTAATATGTTAACGTATTGTAAACCATAAATATCATGCATTGTGTTAGGCTTCAAATGGAAAGTTGTACACCACAAAGATGGATAGTAGTGGTTCATGCCTATGAATCTTTTCTCCAAGGACATGAAATGCAATGGCTTTTGCCTAAAGCCATCTTCAAAGGCTCATTAGGGACCATCTAAGGCATTCCGACGACCCATGTTTGTGTAGGGCGTTTGCATGGTCCTTTTCAGTGGTTTTGAATGATAAACATAAAATAATAAGTCAATAAACATGTAGTTTGCATTTAAATGCAACTCATCCTTGAAGTAACTGTTATATAGATTTTCAATTACATGATGTATAAGGTAAAAAATTTTCATTTAGATGTAAAGGAATAGCACGTTATAGGGTCACGGTAGGTTTACAGGCCACTAGATGGCCTGTGTCAAGATCATGTTGATGTCTACGCGAGGGATATAAGCCAACATGGTCTGTGAAGTTTAGAGAAAGGACCGAAGCAATTACCCAGCGAGATAGTACACCTATGATTCTAAGCCTGTTCTTTTAAAAGAAGACTCAAGAGATACATGGTCCAAAAACATGCCAAAATTCGTAGGAGCTATGTACCATGTATTGCCTTGTTCCTCACATCCTTTAATGTTCTGAGTGAAACGGGTGCAATCTATCAAGTTCTAAGAGTTGTTTTAACTCGTTATGGACCTCATAAGATGAATTTGTATTGCTATAAATTTAAATCTAATGATTAAAAACCTGAGTGTTTTTCCCCCAATAATGATGACTTTAGGAAGGTCTTTGTAACTCTTAGGAAGGTGAGGATTATGGACACACAAAATGAGCTTGTAACTTACTATAAAATTTAATCTAATGATTTAAAATTGAGTGTTTTTCCCTCAATTAATGATGATTTAGGAGGGTGGTAACTTCTTCTTAAAGTTGTGGATTGGATGTCTAAGTACATATTGCTATTTTCTCCAACATTTTTTATACGAAATTTGACACTTATTTTCATTTGAATTATCTCAAAATTTCAGTACAAAAACCATGGCTGTTTTAAAATTGCAATTCTAATGGTTCATTTGTAATGAATAGCAATCAATAAATCATATGGAACTAGTTTAATCGTAAAACATTGTAAAATTATACATAAAATGTCATAAATTTATTAAAAGATTATATATAAAACAATTTTATTTCTATTTTAATAAGAAAAACATTATAAAATTGCATAAACTGTAGAAATATACTTTTGACTCACGACTTTTGATAATTATGACAAAAACTAAAAAAACCTTCTAATTCTACAAACTTGTATGGTTATCAAAAACACCAAATTATTACTTTATATTTTTATACACACTTTGTCTATATCCCGAAAGAGATATGCATGTCTTGACAAACTTTGTATAGAATGCCATAAAACTCTTTACTGAAAAACATCTTTCACGTACTTTTTAAGTATCAATTTTTTTTCCCACATTTTCTTAAAAAATTTTAATAGTAACAAAGAATATTTGTTTTGTGCTTATAAGTGCTTCAACTTAGGCAGGTATTAAGCAATTAATTGAGCTACTCTAAGTGCTACAACGTACTCTCTTATTCTTTTAAATTTATTTGTCACTTTGTTCTTAGTTTGCAATTTATATTGAGTGAAAGAGGTATATTGCTAGATAAGGCTTTATTGCTATTCCAAAAGCAATACATTTGTATTTTTTAAAGTAACTCCATTTGTAAATATAATCTTAAAGCACGGGATATGATCCTCAATGAAAGTGGAGTGAAGTTCTCTTGATAAGGGGAAATTGTAATCATCAATAGTAGGGGTAATTTGAACTTTATGCTCAATTTTGAAATCAACTTTTTTCTATCTCCTTTCTCTAGATTTTACTTCACATATTTATTATTGTGTCCTCATTTCATTTAGTTTGATAAAAGTAGTAACAATTTTCAATGAAATTTGATATGTTCTTGATTCACACATCTGGGATTCTTAGTTTAGCATTATAATATCGATTCGATTCAAATACTTTCAAAAAAATCTATTTTATGGTCTAATAGCTTCTCAAAAATCCTCAAATAACATTATCTAGTACTAGAAAAAATTGACCAAAAATAGAGATTTTCAATATAATAGGATAATTAGAAGTTATGTAGTAGTAATTGAAAGGATAATTTCTCAATAACTGCTTAGTGATTTATCTTGCTGTTGTTGAATGTAGAGAGAAGTAGGTTAAAACTTTAAAAAAAGTGGCTTAGCATGAAAGGTCACATGGATTCAGAGATAATATAGTCATTTTGCATATGAGAGTGAAGATTGTAATGCATCCTAAGTTGAGGGTTAAACACAGTAAAGCTATCATCATAAGGGACTACGATTAAGAGTTAGATTAGAAAAGTTAAGGAGTAGCCCTTAAATATTTAAAAAAGAGAGTAAAAATGTGAGATATGAGACCTATAGGTTAGGGATTTAAAAAACAAAAAAAAAAAAAAACCCCCAAAAAAAAAAAACCCCCCCCCTTTCACACAAACAATGGTCAACCGTAGAGAAACAATAAATTGTACTCGTTCTGATTTTTCATTGTATGTTAAGGAGGCTAAATTTGGGTTCAACAATGTAGTTTGTTTATTATTCTCTAATTAGACAACAAAAAGAACTAAAACATAAAAAAAACAAAAAAAAATCACATTTTATTAGTTTGATTGGACCTCAATGAAAAAACACCTAGTACACCAACATACTCATTGGTCATCACTTAACTGTTTATTGCTTTTCCCATATATGGATGTGGTCATTATGAGACCACCTGATTTAAGGCCATCATGTCAAGCCAGACCAATTATAGAAATTCAATTGGGCTTATGCTTTTGCTTTAGATCTCTTAAAATGTAATCAACACTTGAAAATGGTATAATGAAAAATATTTATTTAGAAGCAACAAGGAAATTTACCCTATGGAATCTCAAAATAAATACAATATTTGCAAGATTGAGGAGGACACAAATTTTTTCTCATTTAAAAATAAATATAAATTAAAAAAAAAAAGGCTGGGTACTATAACTGGTTTAAGACGTAAAAGAGCAAGAGGGTATTCCTACTCTTATTGAAAAAGATGGAGAAGAAGGATACTTATCTAGTTTCAATCTTGATAAATTTGTCATTTGCATTACTCTTGTTTATACCTAATACTTTTTCTTCATACCTTTTTAAATCTCCATCAAAATTTTATAAAGTGATGATATAGAATAGACAACCAAAGACCCCTAATTATCGTATCCCCAATCCTATCATTCATAATTATATTTTTGGATAATGTAAATAGTTTCCTTTCTTAAGGTAGTCATCCTTATCGACTCCTATAATTTACCTGCATCAATAGGTAGACCTAGGCAAAAGGCAACATAGACTCCTAAATCGCCCTTCACATATTGGTGAATTGGCGATACGGTGAACCATGATTCAGGCCGTGAATTATGATTCCAAACAGTTCAATAGCTACGGTTCAGGGCTGCCCTTTTTTTTTTCTTTTTCTTATTTTTTATTTTTTATTTCTTTCTATATATTTTTTTCCTTTTTTCTCTTACAAACCTTTGAAACCTTTTTTTTTTCCTTTCTTCCTTTCAATAAGCATACATTCCAAATGGGGGGGGACAAATTTTAAATATGATAAGTCCTCTTATAGTACAAAGAATTAATCTAATTAAAGTAAAGTGAAAATGGTTAGAGGGAAAATATTTTTTAGGTATAGTTTACAGGTTGCTTAGAAGGTACTATGTATCTGCTAATCAAATCTGGACTGCGTGAGTTTGGTTTAGATTTTAAAAAACCTTTAGGTCTATTGGCAATTTTACATTTTGCGAAAAAAAGAATCCAAGTGTACGTGACTATATAATTTAATTTTTTTGACAGAAATAATTTCGTTGGGTTTAGTTTGAAAAACCCTAATGCTAGATCATTACTTTTAGGAAAAACTAAGATTTATTTTTTTAATAATTGGAAAAAAAGATTTTCTACATGAATAAAACTTTTTTGGAAAATAATGACAAGAAATCTTCTATGTCTCTCTTAGATAGCTGCTCTTTGTTCTTGACCCAAAAGTGGAACCAGGCTGAAACTTAAGCTTCCATCAGATCCATTCCAGTTACTTAAAGTAATTATCATCTTGCTTGATGTCCTGTATGGTTCTTGTTTTTGCAGGTTGTCTTGTACAATCTTCTATGCAAGTATTTGCTCAATGTTGACAAGGATAGGAGGTCGGGGGTTCGCGTAATAAGTTTCTGTACTAAATGTTTTGTCAATGGAAACCCACTAAACCCGGGGGAAAACAAGTATTTCACGGGCGATGCGAGATGGGGAAAAAGGGTAATCCCTTGAAACCCCTTTCCCCCAACCACTCAAAATATCGAAGTCCATGGATGATATTCTCAACAAATCGAAATTTTTTTGGTGTAGTGTTGCATCTCAAACATTAGACCACTAAACCGTTACCTCTTCAATTTTTACGCCAGTAACTGCTCCCCCATAAATGAAAAATGCATTCCTTGGTGGGGTAGAAAAGAAGAGTTGATAATTGGTCACCATACTGATTTTGGTAGTGGTTGAGTATTTCCTCTATGTAAAAACCATTGCTCCCAAACATTCCTACTATTTTTCAAAAGCTATACAGGGTCTTGGGAATCCATTAAATCTTAATTGTAATTTTTAATAATTTTTTAAATACATTAGTAATAATTTTGCTTTAAAATTTGAAAATCTAAAATAGTTGAAATTTAATAAATAAAAAGGAAAATGTCTTTATGGGTTAAGCTAGCTACCCCCAACTTTTTTTATCATAAAAGCATGGTGCAATTTTGGGAGTCCTCACAGGTTAAGTAACACATAAGTATACTAACGGCTAACATAACAAACAAGAGTCATTAGGTTTGTAAACCCGTAAGAAAAATCTTAATACCCATCACGAAAAACTTTCAAAACTTTAACAAGTAAATACATATACCCCGGGTCACTAGGGAGAATGTAATTTCCCCACATGTTGTATTTTCCCCCAAGTTACATAAAGTTCGTTAAAAGGGAAAAACTATATTAAGCAACGACTTGTAAGTCAAATTCTAACTTTATTGTATGTCTTTTTTAAAAATTTCAGGGCCTCTTCCCATGCTCTATGCAAAAGTTCCCCTCCCCTTTTTGGAAGAGACGATGTCCCTTTTATTATCGTAACGATGTTTTGAAGGGAAAGCTATACTATCATAAAAAATTGTAATTCCATTCTTAATACATAAGTTAAAAATATGACAAGCAAAAACGTATTATGAACCCCCCCCCCCGCCCTTAACCCCTGGTTAATAGAAATTTTCATAGATAAAAATTTCATTGTAAAAACCATAAAAAAAAAATTTCCTTATTTAATTTTCGTTACTCATTTAAGATTTTTTTAATAATTTTAAATAGTGTTTGCATTTTTATGCCGCCCGTTACTACCCTTTAAAGCCAATATTTGTTTTTTAAAGGGTTGTAAATTACCCTTCAAATCAGTGAACAGTAACACTTTTAAAAAATTTTATTCAAAAAAAATCTGTTCACATGCTCCCTAAAATGGACAAGCATATCAAAGGAAAAGTGAACTTCCCTAAAAGCCCCCTCTTACCTTTGTGGTAGAGCTCCTGCGTGACTCAAGTTAAGTTTTAGGGCTAAGTTGTGTGGATGGGGTTGAAGTTTCTCGCTCGTATCGACTTACCTCAAATGCACCCCGTTGAAAAAAACAAGTGTTTTTTCGAAGGTATGCCCCAGTTGTACTTATCCCTTTTTTTTATCATCCCCCTTTAAAAATTTTATCAAATAAACCCCTCCTCAAGCAATCTGTTACTGCTACTATCTATTTCCCCTCCCCACGATGCTTTGACTCAATGAACGTTAAAGGTTTTAAAAATCTTTTCCAATTTTCCACCCAGCAACTACTTGCAGTAATTACAAAAAAGCCCTGAGTTCCCCCTTTCGTCTAACCTTAGGGAAAAAGTGTAGTAAAAATTGGGCTTATCGGGTTTTGGAAGCTTACTTGAAACCTAAAGGTCTCGCTGTTGGGCCCATGATGTCCCTTTTTTTATATTTTGTTTCGAGAAAAATTTTTTACCCACCCCCTTTATCCTAAAAAAAGCTTTTGGGGTAATTCACCATAGGTTCAAATTCTATAGATGGCAAGAATACTCTACAGAAAAGGGGGTTTGAATCTAATAAACGTTGGAACCCCTAATTGTGGGGGTTGAAACTAGGGGGTGGTGCCTTGGAAAATCATGCTTTTGGGGGTTAACGTCAAAACTAAAGGGTGGATGCTGCGTTTTCTCGTGTGATTTAGTTTTAGTTGAAGTTAGGAGGTAGTGTAATTATTTTTCCACATTCTCGACCAATGTGTACCCTTCTTATTTAGGTTGTATCATAATTCGAATACCCCCAAAAAGTCAATTTTAAAAAACCCTTTTGATTTCCAAACCCAAGAAGTTTACTGTTTCCCCTTTTCTTTGCTCTTGCTTTTATCTTTTCTCTTCCCCCTTTCCTTTTTTTCTCACTAAAATGGGGAAAAAAATCTTCTTATCAAAGAAAAATGATGCCCAAAAATTTTTTTTTTTATGTAAATTTTTTTTTTTTCCCCATTTACTACAAAAAAAGTTCATGAATTAATAAACAGAAAAAAATATATAAGACAAACAAAAGTGGAAAAAAAGTTGCAGGTAAGTGTATGTCAATATTATTTGCAAAAACAAAGTTTAGTACATGAAATAAAGAACTGTCTCAGATATCAAGGTTAATAAAGAAATATTTTTATAATAACTTTTTTTAAAATTTTTTAAAAAAATTTAAAGGAAAAAGGGGTTGGGGGTTAAAAATGTTTTAATTTTAAGGGGTAATAATTGTATATTTGACACCATTAAATTTTTTAAAAAAAATTTAAAAAAAATGTGAACGCATCTTTTAAAAAATTTTAAAAAATTTAAATTTTAAAATTTCAATGCTACTTTTTTTAATTTTTCTTTTTAAAAATTAAAATTTTCAAGCCAAAAGTTAAAAGGGAAAATTTTAATTGCATACTTTCTCTATGAAAGTAAAGGGGAGTAGGAGAAATAAAAGTAGGGGGGGGGGGGTAAAAAGTTTTTTTTCCCCCGGGGGGTTGTTTAGGGTTTAAAAAAACCGGGGTTTTTTAAAATAGAGATTATAATGTTTTTTTTTTAAATTTTTCCCCTAATGTTATCATTTAAAAATGTTTAATTTCTTAAGAAAGGTGTCGTAACTTCCTCAATTACATGACTTTCATTTTTTAAAGGGGGGTTTCCCCTCGAAAAAAATGGTTAACATTCAACCCTTTTTTTTAAAATATCAATTAAAATATGAATTTTACACCCCAACTTTAAAACCATTTTGACATCAGTGGATTGACGTCATTGACAATTCTATTTTCATTTTGTAAGGGTTTTCATAAGAATTGAAATATCTCTTTTTTTAAAAAAATTAAATATTTTTTTTTTTTTTTAATAAAAGAAATTTATTCAGGAAATTACAAAAAAAAAATTATGATTATTTTTTTTTTAAAAATTTTAAAATTTTTGGGAAGGAAAACCCTATAATAATATGAAAATTTCCCAAAAGGGGTTTTTTTTTTTTTTCTTTTTGTATCTTTACCTTTCAATATAAATTTTAAAGGTTTTGCTTTTAAAATTTAAATTTTTTTGGTTATCATAATTTTTAAAAAATCATTTGATTTTTTAAAGATTTTTTTTTTTTTTAAAAAATTTTTTTGTAAATTTTTGGGGGAATTTTTTTTCATTTTCAAAAACTTTTTCCTTTTTAGCAATCATTTTCGTTCAATTTTTTGCCTGAATATGTTCTTTCCGGGGATTGAAACTTTTTTTTTGATTTGTACAAAATAAAAAACCCCTTTGCATTTAATGTTTCATTTCTAAAATCTAAAGATTTGTAATTTTTTCTAGACCAAAAAACTTTCTAAAAATACAAAAAAGTTTAAAAATAATCATATAAAATCCATATTATTAAATTCACATAATAAACAAAAATTTTAAAAAAAAAAAATTTTTTAATATGTTGGTAGCTTGTTATTTAAAATTCATATAAATATGCTTTTTTTTAAAATTTTAAAAATCATGATAGATTTTTTTTTTTTTTAAATTTTTTTTTTGGGTAAAAATAAATCTTAATTTTTTAAAATTTTTTCCCAATTTCATCGGTTATATCTTTTTCTTTTCAATATTATATTATATATATATAGAAAAAAAAAAAAATTTAAAAAACCAATTTTTTAAAAATGGAAAAAAAAATAAAAAAAAAATTTTAATTTTGATGACATTTTTAATTCATACAAAAATTTAAAAGGGGCATTATTTTTGAGTTCATTGTTAGAAAGTAAAATTTTGTAAAAAATTTTTTTTGGAAAAAATTTTAAAAAAAATTTTTACTTTTTTTTAGTTAAAACCTACCGCAATTATGCTTTGCTAAAAAGAAGAAAATTTCGAAGTTTAATTTTCCCCCAAATCCCCCCCAAAAACCCGGGAAAAATAAAAAAAAATTTTGTTTATTTTTTGGGGCCCCCGGGTTGTACAATAGCTTTTGAAGGGGGGCCCCCGGGGGCCCCCAAACGCACCGGCTTTACGGTTACTCCCACATTTTTTTCCCCGATAGTACTCTTTTTTTTCTTTTTATTCGTGGTTTAGTTTTCCTAATACCGAAACTACCCCTTTTTTTTGCCCCTTTAGTCACCATTCTATTTTCCCCCCAAATTTTCCCTAACCCCAGTCTGAGTAAAAAGGGGGGAAAAAGAAAAAAGAAAAAAACCCAAATCCCCTCGTTTTCAAAAGCTCATTGCCATGAGCTTCCCCACAGTGTCATTAGGGGTTTTGGGGGTTTTCTATTTTTTATTTACTTTATTTTCTTTTTTTTTTTGCATGAAAATCCGTTTAAGGGAAATTTTATTTTTTGCTGATTGTGTGGTTTGTTTTTTTCTCTATGCGAGTGTCTTTTTCGCGTAAGTATTTGGTCATCAGGTGATATTTTTGTGTTTTCAACCGTTATTTACGTGTGTGTTTTTTTACACTTTTTTTTTTTTTTTCTTTATATTTTTAAAATTTTTTCCCAAAATTTTGTCCTGTCTATGTATCGGAAATAGGTGGTGGGAACCCCCGGGCAATAAAATAAGCTTGGTGAATGGTTTTTTAAAAAAAAAAAAAATTTATGTTTTCTGAAAAATTTAAAGACGCTGTTGTATTTGGGGGGGGGACGAATTCCCATAAAACCCTTTTTGAGTCAAAATTTTTGGGGGTTAAAAAAAAAAAAAAAAAAAAAAAAAAAATAAAAAAAAACCCCAAAAAAACCCAAATTTTTTTTGCAAATCAAAGTCGAGGGGGTCTTTTAAAATATCTGTTTTCATTGACTTGTCCATTTCGGTTTCATCCCGTAAATTTGTTCTTTTTATTGGTCATCAAAAAATTGCCCCTTTGTTTATAATGGGATTTGATTCATTTTTGGGGTTTTTTTTTCATTAAATTTAAAGATTGAAAAAAGGTGGGGGGGTTTTGGAACTTCTGTGTGTTTTTGATTAATCAAAGTATGGGGCCAAAAATGAAAACTGCACCAAGCTTTGTTCTGGTTTTCCCCCCCGGGGGTTTTTTGGGACCATCTACTGTGCTTTAAAATAGGGGGGCGTGGTATTTTTTGCGAGTTTGTAGGGTGGGTCAATGTTCCCAAGAAGCTGACCAACTGGGGATTATTCCCTCCCAAAATTTGGGAAAAAAAGGGGGATTTGCTATGGGGTTAAATTTGAAATTTTTCTCCCCCCTTTTGGCACTTCCCCCTTTTTTCACGGGGGAAAAAAAAAAGGTTTTTTATTTTAAAGGGGAAAAAAAGCTCTGGGCCCCCTTTTTTCTGTAATTTATGGGACGCTGTATTGATTGGTACTTTTTTTTCAGGAAAAAACCCCAATGCATTGTTCGTTTTAAAAAAAGTGCTTGGGGGGAGCCCAAAAAAATGCCTTTTGGGGGGGATTTGGAATGTACCATAGGCCCCTGTGCTTAAATGAAGTATTTGGAAGCTAAAAAAAAGTTTAAACCTAAGAGGAAAAGAAATGGTATTTTAAAATGCAAAAATTTCAATGATGAAAAAACACATGAAATTATCTAAAAGTGAAGTAATGTAACAAAAGGGGGGAATTTTTTTTTGGCATTTGACATTTTTTTTTTTGATTTTTCCCAAATTTTCAAAAAGGTTATACTTTGGTTATTCTTTTTCCCTTTAATAATGAGTATTTGATTTTGGGGGTTTTTTTTTGGGGGCCCAAATTTTGCTTATACATGACCTAGTGTGGGAATTGCTTTGCAATGGGAGGGTAGGGGGTCGGGGTTTCTTTGGTTACATGGGGCCCAAACATAATCTTTTTTGTTAAAAAAGGTTTTTTTTTGGGTTAAAGGGCTTGTCAAAAAAAATACCCTTTTAAGCAATGGAGAGAAATTGTACATGCATTGCCCATGGATTGTTGAGTTTAAAAAGGAAAAAAACCAGTGCTCTGTTAATTTTTAGGCTTGTGTTTTGGAAGTGAATATTAAAATCGATAAGTAGAAAAGGGGTAATAATGGACAGATGTTATCATCTCACTCAATTGCGGGAAATAGCTATCAAAAGAGAATGTGTTTTTTAAAAAAAAATCTGATCTTTGGGCTTTGCAACATTTTAAAACAGATAATTGACCCTTTTTTATTTTTTGGGGCCCTTTTTTTATTTCAATTTTCGCGCAAATAAAACGGCACTGTTGGTTTTATATGGTGAGGGCAACGTTTAAAAGGAACATGCCGAGACGACCCCGAGAAAATCGAAAAGATGAAGGGATGGTAAGTAAAAAAAAATTTATTTTTCCTTTTAAATTTCTTTTTTCCCCCTTCTTTTTCTTATTTTACCCCCGCTAAGGGGAAAACAAGTTTTTAATTTTTTTTTGGGATTCGTGCCTTGGGGAAAAAAAAAAATTTCCCGGGGGGTTTTAAATTTTTCTTTGAATATTTGCTCTTGATTTTTCTTGTTTTTTCAGCAGCAATATCCGTTAGCCCCCGGGGAGATCACTAAAAAAGATAAGATAGGCAGAAAATTTTATGAAAAAACGGAAAGCATTGTCAATGGGGGGTTTACATAAAATTCCTTAAGGGGAAATTTTTTGTTTGCGCGCTGCAAGAGGATTTAAATCCACTCTGTATGAGTGGGGGAAAGGTTGTTGGTCGAAAGTTCACGGGGAAACCAAAAGGGAGAAAATTGGAATTTTGTGTTTTCTACCTTTAGCTGTGGGTATTGATGATTGTAATGCAAAAGGAAAATATCATCTTTTCTACAATGATTGAACCTATTTGAGGGTTTTCCCCAAATTGGGAATGAACCCCCAAAGATGTCCACCCCAGGTGGGGTTTGGGGGGGGGGGGGGTTACAGGATTTGGTTCCTATTTTCTATTTCCCATTACGAGCCTCAGCTTTTCCCCCAATGGTTGGAAAACCCAAAATTTTTTTTCAAAGCGCAGGGGTCTATTTCCCACCAAGAAAAATTTCCCGCATCAGTTTGAAGGAAATATAGTTGCTCGATTCTTTTAAAAAAATTTTTATTTTTGATGGAAAGAAAAAAAGGGTTTTCCCCCAAACTGCTTTGGGTAAAGGTAGGGGGAAAAGGGGCTGGAAAATTATTATCAAACTGGTCTAGCTACGCCCTCCTGCGTTTTAGTGCATCCAAACTGCAAACCCGTTGCCCCAAAAAAGAATAGTTTTTTTTCCCCCATGTAAAACGGAAATCCAAAACCCCGGACTCTTATAAAATTGTCGTTAAAACTATTACCTTTCCTAATTTAAAAGTTTTAAACTAAATAGGTTAAACATATTTTCCCCCGTTGGGTTTTTTCGGAAGATTTTGATCCCCCCCCCACTTCTTTGTGTTGTTTGTGTAATTTTTGTAAATTTTTAGTCTCAAAAAAATTAAAAGGTACTAAAAAATCTTTTTTTAAAAACTTCGACATAAAGGGGAGGTTTTTTAAAAGAAAAAATTCCTTAAAAAAATGCGGGGGTTTTCCTTTTTTTTTTCTTTTTTCCCCTTTTTTGGGCAGGGTTTTTTATAATTTTCGCAAATTTTTGGGTTTGAAAATAATTTAAAAAAAAATTTTTAAAAAAAACTTTTTAAGAACTTCAAGGCTTTTACTTTTTAAAAAGAAAAAGTCCTTAAAAAAAAAGAGTGGCAGGGACGGATGATAACTGTAGTAAGACACACAAATTTTAAAAAAAGGTGGAAAAATTAAATTTTTGGGGGGTTACAGTTAAAATCCCCCGATCACTTCTTATCGCTTAGTTTCAATTTCGACGGATATAGGTCGTAGGAATTTTTAAAAATCGTAGGATTTTAGGAAATTAAGAAAATATTGCAGAAAATTGGGGCGAGGGTATGTGGATCAACCAAAGACCCAAAAAAAAAACTGCCCTTTCCCCCAGTGGACAGAGAAACCCCGATCTAGGCCTCCCCAAAGGGGAGTGGGTGCAGTTCGGCACCGAAAAAGCTTTTTCCAAAGGGTTTTTTTTTCTTACCAATTTTTTTTTTTTGGTTTTTTAAAAAAGGGAAATTTTAAAAAAAAAAAAATTTTGGGGGGACATGTAGTTTTGAAAAAAAATTTTTAAGAAGGTAAAGATTTGTTTTGGCTTTTTGAATCTTCTGTAAACTCCCCTTTTTTTTTTCTGTTTATAATATTAAAAAATTTATAATAGCAAAATCACTGGGTTTTGTAATTTTGAAAATTTTTAAAAAACAATTAGTTTGGAAATTAAAGAAAAAAAAGGGAAATTTGATTTTTAGCCCTTTGATAGGGGGTTTAAAACGTTACGATAAGGGCGCATGTAATCTTGAGAGGGAAAAGGAGGTTAATTTAATGAATTAACAAAAAGGGGTTTTTAAAAAAAATTTTAAGTAAGCCGCTTTTTTAAAAACTTTGTTTAAGACTTTTTAAAAGCACCCCATACCAAATTTTTTTCAGCCCCCAAATGTTTTTTTGAGTGGGTTTAAATTGGTCGATTTGGAAAATTTTTTGAATATTGTATTGAAAGTGGGGATTTGATGAGTTTTAACTGTGAACTTTTTTAAATAGAGAGAATTGTAAAAGGCATAAATGATGGTTTTGGGTCAAAACAAAGTGGTTGATTTTAAATGCGTTAATAGATGGGATTTAAAAAATGGAGATCTGATGAAAATTTTTTTTATTTATGCTTTAAAAAAAAATGTGAATGTAATGTTAAAGGAAAAAAAAACCCATGAAATATCACTATAGAAAGAAAATTTTAAAAAGGGGTCACAACAATACAGAAGTCGAGAATAAAAATAGCACATATCTTAAAAAAAACCCAAAATTAAAAAAATCCAAAAAAGAAGATAAAAATAGGGTCCTTTTAATAACTTCCAAACCGAACCAGTGTAGGGGAAAAGGGAAAAAAGGGTTTTTTTTTTTTTTTTTTTTTTTTAAAAAAGGGTTTTAAATGGAACCATTATA